>AMYF01000140.1:0-170458 GCA_000315175.1 Herpotrichiellaceae sp. UM238 | reverse complement strand
GGCGGCAAATAACGTGTGGAATGGTCACCGTTCCACGGCGGAATACGTCTTAGGCCTAGGCCTAAGGTTATATTCGCGGCTAGCTGTTATAAGTGTTAAGCTTAGGTTATTCTAATCTACTGTAGGCTTATACTATCGTAGCTAGGGCATTCCGAGGATTAGGTCGAAATTAGTAATATCTAGAACTTAGGGTATAATATAGCACTTATAGCCGTAGAGATCTATACTATAATTAGCAATACCGAGGGAACGTACTATACCGCTATCCGCTACTTGTACCTATTCTAGCCCTGTTATTTACGGTCGTATAGAGAGGGCCGCGCGGTAAATTAGATTAGAGGAGATATAGTCTCTATCTACCCCTAAATTAACTAGAATTGAAATATTAATCCTTCTTCCTCTGTTAATTAATTCTCCCTCCACTACTAACAGGTTATTTTCGTTAGCTCGGGTTGTAAAGCAGTAACTTAGGCGATCTAGTTGGTTATCTCCTATTCTTATCGCCGGTTGTTATAGTTTTAGGTTGGAAGTAGGTAAGGGTGTAGGCCTATTAATTGCTCCCTTTATTATTAGGCTATTTATTTTCTCGTCTCGAAGGCAACAGCTTTCTCTCGTTAGCCCGATCTAGAGCGGGTAGTACTCCGCGCTTAGAAGCTGTTAGAACGCTCTCTCTCTGTGTTTCGGCGTTTTATTAGTGTCGGGGAGCGTCCTCTAGGTGAGCGGTTGTTTCCACGTTGATAGCACCGCTCGGCGAGGTGCCTCTTTTTACCGCATTTAAAGCATACGCGTGTAGTTCTGTACTACGTTTTCCAAGTATTAGTCCCCTTTTCCGGTCTTTTGCGGAAGGGTATAGGACTATCTCAAGGGTTACGAGGTTTTAGAATGCTGTAAAAGCGATTCGCTAGTGGTTCTCGAAGGGTGCTTTCTCCTTTATATTCCCGTGCTAATCTAAGGGTTTCTTTCGCTCTGTTCGCCCTTTAGATATAATCTCCGAGCGGTAAGTCGTCCTATTCTAGATATTTAACTATTTTAGCGTAGATTCGTGAGTCTATATCTATACGTAGAGCTTCCTTTATTTCCTAGAAAGTTTTCGCGGGTATAATCTTCGCCCCTAATTTTATAAGATCGGCGACGAAGTCTATAATACTCTATTGCCTCTAGATTATCTATACCTATTAGTTTCTATATTTTGTTTGTTTATTAGAATCCCTAAAACAGTTATTTAACCACTTTAGATACGAATTTATAGTGCGTGTTTCGTCGGTAGCTATCGCCTCGAATAGCTGGCGAATAGAGTTGCTTAGGAAGGTCTAGGCTAATTGAATAGCCTCGGTTTTATTAGTCTATACGTTACGGGTGCGATAGAATTAAAACTAATCTCGCAGTTCCCTTATATAGGTGTTAAGTTTATTACCCGATCGGTCTTCGTTATATGTGAACGGGTCTTTTACCTTCGGCCCCTATGTTCGGGTAGCCTTAGGCTTACGTAGGGTAAGGGAGATATTATTAAAGGAATCACTAAGATCTCGAATAGCATAGCTATTACTATCTAAGGTATTATCTATTCGCTGGACTATTATCTAATAATCTTAAAGTGTCTGTTGTTCTTATTAGAATAAGATTTAATTCTATTACTGTAGTTGAATAAGTGTCTGAAAGAGGAACTCCGTGTGGTTTCCCGCGGTGTATAGTGTCTGCGTTAGTTGGTTAGTTGAGGTTTGAAACGAATTGAACCCAGGTGTAGCATGGGTCGAGGTCTCGCTAGAAGAGTGAAAAGTAGGATCCATTAGGTGCGTCCGGTAAGGGTTGTTTAGAGTTCCGTAAAATTCCTTAGTTTTTCTTAGCGACCCGTACAGCACCCTTATATCGATTCTCTCTTTATAGTCCCTAGATTGTCCTATATAAAGGGGGAGATAACTGTAATAAGATGCTACTTAACCTTCGCTAGGGTTATTAGGCTTCCTGTCTAATCACAGCCGGCAATGTTTAGGGGGTAATTGCGCACTGTCTCTCTTATTCAGTGAATTGTTTTAGATCTCGTAAAAGAATCTATTCCTTATCGATTCCGGTCGAATAAGAGTGACTCTAAGGTGAGTCTTAGTAAAATTTTTGTATTCCCTAGCGGGTCTCGGCAATCCTGCCGTATGTCTTAGAGGTCCGATCGAATTATTGCAATTTAAGGTGTTCTTTTAGGGTCACTCGTACTGCCACCGAATTCGATAGAATCTATCGTTCTATAGCTCGTTATTAGTAATAGTAACTTGTTGCTTTAGTTCTCGTCGCCGCCCTCGAGATTAATGCGGTACTTCTTAAGGGCGACGCTAGGGTCGCGTTAGAGTTCGTGTATCAGTCAGTAATTCGGTGTTTTAAAACGGGAGGCGTTGCTACCAAATGTGAAATCTGACAAGGAATGTGTAATTGTCTAAACTAGAAATGAGCGCTTAGTGAGGCCGCTTTAAGTACAAAATAATACGCGCTAAGCGTAATATGACAGTATCACATTCAGGCTAATGACGTAGTACTGTAATCCAGAAAACGGCGCGTCACGCATCTCCGGCGTCTAGCAAATTCGAGCCGAGGCTGTTCCCAAACGCCTTTTTCCAATCCCCGCACTCGACCTTTTTCAGATCTCATGGGTTATCACAGTGAGCATCCATTAATGCTGACCATTCATTCACGTTGGAGACTGCGTGCAACTCTGATTTCGAGGTGAGGTGAACTCTTATCAAACAAGATTTGTCGGAAGCAGTCCGCCGGCTGCTGCGGCAATGTCAACTTATGCCATCTCGACCCACAATTCATGGATGTATCAAATGCGGGGAATTGAGTGTACACCCCGTATCGCTCGCAGCATCCTGCCAGCAGAAGTAGCAAACATCCTTTGAACTCTCGAATGGCATTCCTTCAGCCCAAATAGTCATGCCCAAACGTGCTCTTGTCTGCTATTGCGTTGACGTTGACGCCTGTGCCGGTTGGTATGTTGTTTGCAACTTGAACACTACATGCCCGGCTAACGATTCAGGCTCAACACCACCACAGGGAAAAGTGCCAACGTCAGCGATGTTTCACGAGGTATCTTTGGGGCCAATGAAGGCACCAATCGACTCCTACGCCTATTTGACCAACATGGTATTAAGGCAACGTGGTTTATGCCGAGCCACTCAATTCTCTCGTTTCCGTCACAGATGGCAAGGGTCAGGGACGCAGGACATGAGATCGGTCTGCATGGATTTACGCATGAATACGTCTCCCGCTTGACAGAGGAACAGGAACGAAAAGTGATGGCCAGGTCGATTGAAGTGTATAAAGACTTCACGGGCAAGTCTCCCAAGGGCTGGACAGCTCCCGCCTGGGAAGTTTCTCCTCGTTCGATGAAAGTGCTTGAGGACTTTGGCATCGAGTATGACCACTCGTTGATGCATCATGATTCACAACCTTACTGGGCCACTGACATCACCGAGGACGCTGTTGTACACACAGACTACAATGAAGATCCCGATACTTGGATGCTACCCATGCAGAAAGGCACGCCGAGAAAGGTTGTCGAGATTCCCGCAAACTGGCATGTTGACGATTGGCCTCCCATGCAATTTGCAATGAGGAATCCCGGCACACATGGCTACGTCAACCCCAAGGACATCGAAGAGCAATGGAAAGACCAGTTCAGCTTTCATTATCGAGAATTCGACACCTTTGTGTTCCCAATTAGCATCCATCCTCAAGTTAGTGGACGAGCAAACATCATCTTGATGCACGAACGTCTGTTGACGTTCTTCCAGCAATATAAAGGAGTTGAGTTTGTCACCTGCGCTCAAATATGTGATGAGTTCAAGGCTGGCGCCATCCAAGGCGTGACGCTGGAGGTGGGTCAAGGCTCCGAGAGCAGCCCTCGGGGAAAGCTTTGAAGAGTCTCTTCACACCCACGCAAAGTTCGGATTTCAAGAAGCAACGACGCCCGTCATGCGAAATTTGTCAGACACTCGATGATCTAGCCCTCATAGCAAGCCAAAGTGTCCGCCGCCAAGACTGACCACCAAACCTTTCGTGCCCTGCCACTGCCGTCTGAACCTACCAAGATCAAAGCGTAGCCTGGGACAGCGAGCCAAAGATTGGTGCCTCTATCACCTGTAACATTTACAGTTGCAGAGGGCAGGAGAAATAGCACGCGTGAATGTGTACCCCCACCGATTCAGCACGGTGTACAAGTTTGTAAGCTGTATTTGTATCGAGATTCCGTACACGCCGCAGCAGAGGAGCTAGCTTGCCGTTGGCAGGAAGCCGTGAACAACGAGGACCAATTCATGACTTTCTTCCGAGTCTTCGTAGCGCGATCAGAAAAGTATTTGCAGCGGATTCGGCCAGACAGGATGCAGGGGTTCCACGTGGGGTGCGTTGGGGGCTTCGGCACAGATGGACCTCTTCCTGTTGCAACTGCTTTAAGCTGCAAATTATCCAAGACCCACGTTTCTATTGCTCTTCCGACTTATCTTCCCGAGTGACGCGAAATCGTATTTTTAGTTTCTTTTGCCAGTGGCTTTGAGGGACGAGCCTCGTTGGGAGGGGGAGATCACTCGTAGTATCATTCGAAGGACTTCTGATGCACTTGGCTCAATTGCTGAATACACTGTCACATTAGTCTGTATTCCTAAACATATGCCCTTCCGCAAGTGCCGGTTCATACCCTCAGAGATTCTGAATGAAATCAGCAATAGTATAGTCTGAGCCGGATTCCAGCCGGATTGGTGTGGACCATGCCGCCTAAATTCTTCAAAACGCTCTATCTGGGATCCACAATCACCGCCGCCACTCCCTGATTGCAGTGGTGCCGCTTGGAGACTCGGTGATCAATGCCAGGTGAACGATGGGAAATATTGCAATCCTTGCATTGGCGGAAAGATCGCTTCTGAAGCTCGAATGCGTCCAATCATGGTGTTGTAGCAACTCCTGTCACATTACGACGCGCCAGCGCAGTCAGCAGCTAAACTCAATACACCATCAAGGTGATTCGGCGCTTGATGCAATGCCATAGCAATAATATTGGGTGTTCTCTTTGGAGTCAAAGTTGTAGAAGACCAGCTTCTTTTGCGATAAGAATAACAATACTGGTGCGAGCAGGTTTCAGAGTCGTATCGACTTCGCGAAAAGAGTCCGCCGAAGAACTGAAATAGCTGCCTGGGCGCTACGCGTCAGCATGGTCTTGTGATGCCTGAAGTTCTCACACCACCCACGGCCCAGCTTATTCCAGAAACCTCGAGTGGTGCAGTATTAAACCCGTGTAAGACTGCAAGTATAGAGTAAAGATTCTACTAACTCATGTCAATTGGTTTGGGGTAAAGTGATCACTCTGAATGCAGTCGTTCGAGATGATTGTAAGTCCCACTCAGCTCTTCAGCCTAGCCTATGCAATGCAATTTGATGTCACACCACGATGGCCCAATTCTTTGATCCACCGCGAGCACCGTGACTCGGCGCTGACTAATTTTGTATTGGCTCCTGCATACCTCATTCAAGCTCCTTAGTTGAAACAGACTCCCTTGTTATAATTGTTGTACCACAAACAACCAATACAGCCTGCCTTGATGCAAAGGGCGTGGCTATTACACCACTGGCTGTAGCAGAATCCAACTTGTCGCTTGTCGAAGGTCCCGGCGTCGTAGTTGTGTTTGGAGATTTGAGAAGGTTTGACCGCGCCAGCGAGCTCAGGCTCCTTAAATCTAGCAGGCAAGATGTGTCCTTCAGGATGTCGGATCTGGTTTTCGGGGACGTTGTAGCCATCAGTATCGCTCCAGATTTCGGAGAGATGCTCTCGGTGCCCGACGGGAAATATTGTCGCGGCTTCTTTCTGATCTTCAGATGAGAACTGGACAAAATCAATGACGTTGCTGTTAGCATCGTATGACCGAACGACGCCATCGTCTCCGATGTGAATCAAGCCTTCAGGTGCACGGCTCAGACCGCGAATCTTGGACAGCTGTTCCTGCGACCATTAAATTCAGTACTGTCAGCCTTTAAGAAATTGAACGCGAGCAAACTCACAGAGACAGCACATTTCGAGGTTTGGAACAGGAAAGCCCCAACGGCGAGAATGATTGCAGTCACTGAGGACTTTGAGCTTGACATCTTGGAGCGTGAGACGAAAAAGTGGGAGGCGACTATGTGGTACAAATGGATGATTACTACTGAATCAAAAATGAGTCTGGTTCAGCGAAACTAAAAGAGGTCCAATTGTGGACATCTGCTGATTCAAATAGTGAGGCATGCGAAACGCGGGCCACATTGACAGCGTACCAGCTCGAAGTGACATGCATCGTGGCATCTGAAAGACAAACGCAGCACCAAGCAGGCCACAGCTAGCCGGCAACTCCCTCTGCCAACCTCGTGCCCTGCCTAAAGCCCTTGCTAAACGCCATGTCAGCTAGTCTGCAACTACCCAGTCAACACTTTGTCCAGCCTCGCCTGGTGGTTTTCGAAGTGGCATCTTCGGGACAGATAGAGGTTGGGCACGACACTTCCATATCGCTCGCCACCTTGCCATCAGCTGCAAGCGCCTCCCTCCATTACTGGCCATTGATCAGTCGAACACGCAATATGACTGTGTCTTTGATCCTGCCGAGTTTCTCCATAACTACGCCCAGCAAACATAACTGGCATGGTTTGGTTTCGACACATTGAAGCATCAAAGAATACAAGGTGGGAAAAGCATGCAAGAAGCGGTTTTTGGCAACTGCCACTGCGATCGATTAAACATGAACTATTCTCGCTTCGGTAAGACCAGTCTTCTCTGACTCTTCTCTGCGATACACATACTTGAGATCATATTGGACCATTTCATGGAAAGTCTAATGCTAAATGGATGGGTAACAGGGTCGTGTGATAGTAGTTTAGCCTCCGGAGCCACGCACCCATTTCGTGTTCGCAAGAATGCGTTCAATATTCGGATGCCTCCGGATAGCGGCCCAGTAGCAGAATGGTTTATGGAGGTCTCGCAACATTGAGTGTCACGAACTATCAAGAGAAAAAGGTGACAGCGAATGCAAAGGACGCTTCGTAATGGCCTCTTTTCCATGGAATCATCAGGTTAGAGCAAACAATGCGATAATTTGTCAGATAATTGACTCAAGGTATAGGAAGTCGACATGAGCAATACTGAGGCGCTGCGCCATATGGCGTCACAAGCAAACAGCGCATCGATCGGCACATATGAAGAAACCTCAATAATCTCCTTTATCGACACTACTACCGCAGGCCCCTACAGTCCTAGATAGAAACAGACATTCCCACCACACACCGTCGAGCAGTAAGGTATTCATGACTGCTGCACAATGGCTCAGGTATTGACGCTTAACAGCACTTTAATCCAATATCTCGGCAATCCAGTGAGAAATCATGCATATCAAGGCTCATCTTTTTCTCATTAGTGTCTCTGCCGCCATACTTCACGCGAGCGCCACTGCCACTGTCTCTCAGATGAGATTCTGTCCTGAATTCGACTTCAGCGACCATCAATGCATTACGCATGATATAGCGGACGCTCTCAAGACTTGCAAACCAATTCCTAATGCAGATTCGCTGGGAGATAGGGGATCGGGTGTCATGGTACGCTTCTCATGCCCCTACGATTCGACGTGGTTACTAACTGTCCATTAGCTTCTGAACCTGCAGGGCAAGGAGAAAGGGGATATGTACTGCATCCTTTACGATAGCAGTATTTGCTATCATGGCTCGTTCGACAGCGTTGTGACCAGGATCGAAGACGGTTCATGGGCAGAAAAGACGAAGACCATGAGAGCTTATGCGTGTTCTGACCGCACTAAATCTGCCCGGCCACTCTCCATAACTACTACTTTGGTCCAAAGGGCTGTTACTACGAGGATGGCGGAGGTTGAGCCTCCTGCGTCAGCAGCAGGTCTCAGTTCGAGCACTCCTAAGATTAAGTTCTGCCCGGAGTTCGACTTCACCGATCCCGCCTGTGCAGAACAATCCATGGAGTTCAATGTCTGCAAGACCATTCCAAATCTCAGTGTCCTCGGAGATCGCGGATCATCAGGCGTGATGGTACGTGTCTCATGTGAATACTCCAGCCGATAAATGCGCACTGACTCGGTGACTTGCAGCTCTTAAACGTCAAGGGAAGGCAGAAAGGCGACGTGAAGTGCATTCTCGTCAGAGATGAATACTGTGGTGATAAAAAGGGTTCGACAAACGTCGAGGATGTGTCATGGTCCAAGGATAGCCACAATTTCGAATCTTACGTGTGCTTCGACAAGACGGATGGAACAGATGATGCTTGGGACGAAGTTGTTAGGAACATCTCTTAGATATCGCCAGCTTATGGCGGATGCACTAACTCAGACCGTGGAGGTCCTGAAGGAAGTAGCAATCTCAGTAACATCAACCAGGAACCTCTTCACATGTTTTGCAATATAGACAGTACGGAAGACTGACTGATTGTTTACCAAAACCATTTTCCCGATGAGCTGAGTCCCTACTAGCGAACCTGGGCGGCCGTCTTCAACAAATCATACCTTCGTATATTGCTCAATCTGCTTCACATCTTCTTCATTGCAGTCGCTACAACTGACCACTCGTGCAATCACAATACTGGAGGCTGCAGCTTGTTTGAAGCCGAGTGAGCAAACATCACAATATCTCACGTTCAGACTCAGTTCAAAATTGCGGACGAAACGACAGTCACGTCATCGGATTATGCCTTGACGAATCGATGGACAGCCGCTCTGGGGATCAAGACACAAGTACAAGAATGTTTTCTTCTAATGGATCATTAACAATAGCTTGAACAGATATTGTTGGGTAGGCGAAACGGAGCTCCCAGCGAGCATTGCCGCCAGGGTCCAAGGCGCAGAACTATACGAGCCTACTCGGCGGGTAACGTGAGGCACGACGAACAGAATGGATTTGGCCCTCGGAGGTGCACTCAGCGACGTTTGAGTGACGCACAGCTGTGATACTTCGTGGCGCAACTGTGAATGATACTGTATAATATTGCAGGTCTAACTCTCCTACCACTGCTTCGCATACCTTGCAAGATCACAACTTTCAAGAACAGTAATCGGAGCCTATGCTCCCCAATCAGAGCACAACGCAGCACCAAATAATCACACTAACGTAAGTCTAGTCTACCGTTTCTTGCCCGTCGGCACCAGGCTTCCCCTGATTACCATCTACCAAGTCCTCTTAACCATCTTGCCCTTGGCAGCACAAGCAGCTATGCACTGCTCAGGCCCGAAATTGCTACCAGTACCCACGGCTGGGATATGACTAGCGATACCCTGGATGTTGACATCGCCGCCAACGATTGTCTGCGTGAAGTTTGATGGCAGGCTAAAGAAAGCGTTGGCGAGGTTGTGGGTGCCCGCGTCGTCAGAGTTGAGTGCAGAAACGAGCTGAGCATTATCACAACCGACATTCATCATGGTGTGGACTGAAGCGTGAGGGAAGATTGTCATTTGACCAGGGTTGAGTGTCTCCTCGACTGTTCGTGCGCCGTTTTCGGCGATCATGAAGGTACGTGTCGTGCCTGACATGGCGACAACGTAGTTTGTTGCTCGTGGATGGATATGTGGTGGAAGCATAGAGCACGGACCCAGATTGAGAATTGCCTGAGTGAGGTTAGCCATGTTTCGTGCTGGGGATGAGAAAACTCACCATGGTCATGCCGTGTCCGATGGTAGCAGGGAAGGAAGCAGCATTGGCATTGATGACGCCACCTGGCGAGAAGGTGTACTTCTCCGACTTTGTAAAGTCGAAGAACCAGTCAGAGTCCTTTGGCAGCAATGCCATTCGGTCGAGGTTGGTATTGGCCATTCTGAGCTTGGCGACTAGGTCCGCATCTGGCTTGTTGTCAGCGGCCAATGCCACACCGCCAACGATGGCGGCGACAAGGAATGAGACACCGGTGAACAACATGATAGCGAGTTTCCAGTTAGGCTTCCACTTGTTGGTCTTCTTTGCACCTGGTTGTTTGGAGGCGAGTTCTTGAAGTTTGATAATAGCGGCCTGCTTCTCGGGGTCAGGAAGGTCGTTGAAGAGAGTGACTTCGGAGTAGTTGTCTTGAGTAGCCTTGCTTCTGCTCAGTGATGAAAGGACTTTTTGGAAGCTTTGTGGTGGAAATTGCATTGTGCTCAGAAGGAGTTCATTATCGGTGTGCTGTCTGGTGAGTGACAAACTCCAGTGAAATTCCGCTCAGTCTTATACCACACGGAGGAATGAGAACGAGGTGAAGCGAACGCTTCAACCGTGGAAATGCCCCCGTGCCATCCTTCGTTTGTCTTGAGGCTCGAAGTCAATGGCTTGCCGATAGTTCAATGCGGTGTCAGTGTAGTTGCTTGTTCGACCAATGTGACTTCATTCTAGCCGTGCCTGTACTTAGACATTGCCTTTGTTTGACTACAAAAGGTCGACATGTTGTCGTCTGATTCGCAGTTCCAGATATTTCCTCTGTACCGTTCATGGATGTGCTCATTGAATGCCTCAGACATGCATTGATACCAACGAAAGCTTCTGCTAATTGAGCCTAGACTGAGTATGCACTGGATAGTGGATTAAACAACGTCGAGCATAGTATATTTGTACCGCGTGGGGTCGGAAGTATCCAAAAATGCCGGTCCAATGGTTTGGGGACTTGTGAGACCTGGGGCGGCTAGAAAGGTTGGTGATTGGTCGTTCGCCCTTGTCCTGCATCACTTGAGCCAAAGGATTGGTCGCTCGGATAAATGTACCATCCTCAACTCGAATTCTATGCTAAAGAGATAAGGACCACAATTCTGGAAGCATTTCGCAGAATGCATATGCACATGCGGCTTGGATGATCAATAGGATTTGGCGCTCAAGCGCTGGTAGCGCGTAACAGTGCCTGTATTTAGAATAGTCTACGATGGAGAATTCTCCATGCGCTCACTTAGCTCCTAGTTCGCAAGTCTGGACACTGGTCTCGTGAGTATCTTAGACAATATGCATGAACACCTAGCCATCTGGGGGCCATAGAGGCTGTCTGCAAGTCAAATTCCGCCGTACTCGCAAGGCACCATATGTCAGTGGACATCAATGATGGAACTTTTGACCTCTGTATCGTGTCGTCAGTCAGTCGAACAGGACGTTGTTCGCGGCGAAAGTCTTGACATTACGAGTAGATTTTGTCATTGTCTGGGTTCATGTCTGGCGATGGCAGATTCCCCAGAAAGAAATGCCGGCGTTTGTGGTGCGGGCCCACTTTCGCTCTCGGCGAGACCGTATTGACAGGCGATGTGCCCTTGTCCGGCCCAAGTAAAGAGGGTCCCAGAGGTTTTGAATGCTGTCAAAATCAAAACCGGCGGTCATGCTAACGAACCCTCTTCAAACCTGCATGTTGGTCAATCCCTGTGCCTGAGCATCACCAGCGACAAGACGAGATCGATTCCCGTCTCAAAACGCTTCTCACAGTAGTTGCGCCAAGGATTTTAATCCCACGTCCGGTGACCATTGCTAGTTTTCTTGTCAGTACAGAGCCGGTTGACACCCCTGCCATAAGCCAGCCAGTGCGTGAAGTAAAAACTTCTTTTTCAAACATCCCGTCTCGAAGCGGCTAACGCATGTGGCTTTTGGCAGGTGTATCATCCACTTCGGCTCCCCTCGTCTCTTCCAAATGAGTGCCACAGTCGAAGAATGGAGGAGGGTCGACCGCCCACCGTGTTTGCTCCTCAGTCATTTTCTCTTGCCATTATTTAGGGCCTCTGGCCTCATCAGTATGCTGTACCCTGTGCATTAACCGTATCATGCTTCACATGATTTGTGTGCCTGTCACTCCGATCTGTCACGACGACGAGATGTCGGAATGAGAATTAGAGATGCCCTTATGTCCGCTAAAAATTGTATGTCGAAGACCGCTTCAAAGAGCCATCAGCTGAGACATCGGGTGTTGTCATGCCCATGATTCCACCAAAATAGGTGGTGCTAGCGTTCGTGCGATGGAGAGGTGTCGGGTGAGAGCTCGGAGGCTCTGCTATGCTGTACCTACCAACGTTGGTTTGGTCATTCCTTGTCAAAGGCGAGCACGACATTCCGCAGCAATGAGTCTGCAACTATTGCTTCCTCATCGTATCTTTTTTATTATGGCATTTGTGTAGCGTGGTCTGCGGTCTCCAGCTGCAAAGACTGCGGTCAAGCGGGACCAAGACGAGCCATGCGTCTGCCGAGATTGTCCCGTATCACCTAACTGGAATCACTCCCTAGTCTACGCATTGTCTATACGTGTTCGCAGATTGTTTCGATCTTTTAAGATTCCTTTTCACCAAGGAGACTCGACGCAAAACGTGCCATTGAAGTATCAAAGATACCTTCAAAACGGGGTACGCAACGTAGGAATTTGAGTATACAGTACTTCGCACTCGCCGTTAACCAGCTCTTCTTCCAGTCGCTTCGCTCCGCATTTGTTTGCTATTTGTCGCTTGGGTCGAAATTGACAACGATTTTCGGTCATCCACCCTTTGTTATTTTGGAGATTCTGGTCCTGACTCTGATCCACGTCGCTCGGAGCGCAACCGCATTGTACTCAAATGTGTCCTTCTGTCTGTCCTCTTTCGTAAGCTTTCCAACCCATGTTCCGTAGTCCGACGCCGAGATCGGCCAAAGCCGTATTCGCTTTCGATTCGCTGATCAATCCCCCAAGTACCAACTCCAACACGATCAGTCACTGACTCCCCGGGTACAACTTACGACGATGTCACCATGGCATATGTCACTCTTTCAGCTGTAGCCAGAGCACGGCGATTCCAATAACCACGAAACATTTTGTCAGCACCTACAAGACTTCGGCGCGTCCAAAGGCCACACCACATTCTTCGCCGAGTCCGCCGCTACTAATCCGACATGGGCGTCTTCTATGAAACAATCCCCGCCTCCCTCCAAAACTGGATTCTTGAGCAAAAAGTGCTCTGGGTCGCCACCGCACCACTCAGCGGTAACGGTCACATCAACGTCAGCCCCAAAGGTGGCCCTTACTTCGGCATAATTGATGAGCGGACATTTTGGTATCATGACCTGAGCGGCAGTGGAATTGAAACGATCAGTCATTTGCATGAGCCGGGGAATGGACGGATATGTGTCATGTTCAATGCTTTTGAGGGACCGCCCAAGATTGTGCGCTTGTGGGGAAAGGGTGAGTTTGCGTTTCCTTAGTCACTGGCAGTATCAGGGAGGTATCGCTCGCATAAATCTTCTACATCTGCATCTTATGGACAAAGAGGTCACTGACCTTTAATCGCAGGCCGTGTCCTCGAATGTGGTTCAACCCAATTCAACGACTTCGTCACCATCCATAAGATAAACTGCATTCCCGGCACGCGCAGCATTATCATCGTCGACGTCCACCAAGTCGGCTCTTCATGCGGCTTCAGCGTTCCATACTATGACTTCAAGGACTTCAGACCAATATTGAACGACTTTATGGAGAAGAAGGAGAAGAAATTTTTGGCCGGCGATGAGAAGGAGAGTATGGATCGGTGAGCTGCTCTTCCCCGCCTCGGAGGCGTCTATGCCGGCAAACTGGGCGAGTGGGTTTTTGCTAATCCCGTGTGCTTTCTTAGATACTGGGCTTACAAAAACGCCTACAGCGTTGACGGCCTCCCTGGCATGAAACGCGGCCTCGAAGCAGGAAGGCGCGAAAAGGTAACGCCAATGAAGAAGATGGTTGGGCCGCATGCAGCCAAGAATGGTGCGACCCATGAGCATGGGTTCACATTGGAGCAGGTCATAATTGTCTTTATAGTCGCATTTATCGCGGGTGTGATGGCGGTGTCGTTGAGTCCTGTGGTGTTAAGGAACGCAATGGTGGCGTTCCGGGGTCAAGGGAAGGAAACAATGTGGCTGCCGAGGAGCTTCAGATGAAGAGGTGCATGCATGATGTCTGATGCGACAACAGGATGGTTAGGTATAACAAGTTTGCTGCTTCTCGAAGTCAACGATGCAATTACTAACGCACGATCGAACGAGATGCACAATACTCCGTGCATATCCCATTTGCAACTTCACCACTCATTCACAATCCCGCCCATTTGATCATCGCGCAGATCTTCCTCGGTCCAGTCTGCGTGTGCGGAGTAAAGACATCAACCGCCACGTCCACGTTCTCCGGTCCCGTGTTATACAATTCCATCTCAAATCTCCTGGAAACTCCAGCTAAGGCCAGGTACATTTCCGCCCATGCAAGCGTCATACCCAGGCAGATCCTGCTGCCTTTAGTAAAGGAAACTAGATATCGTTCCAGCCGCAGTCGCTCCTTTGGATCAATCCATCGCTCCGGGATGAATTTCTCAGGCTCTTTGGAAGTACCGTGTATCGCGGTGGACAAAGTATGCAGACATGCTGACTGGTGAGGCCTTAGGAATGACCCATTTGTCAAATCTGAGATCCTCATCTGGTGCGATACGAGGCAGTCGTGAGCAGACAGGAATGGTGACTCTGAGGCCTTCGAGTATGACTGCCGTCAAGTACGGTAGCTGCTCAAGCTTTTGACACGGTGCAAGGGCATTCGAATCTGGCACCATATGCAGGAGTTCCGCTTGCAGTTTCACCAGCTTGCTCGCGATTGGCTAGGAGATGGTAGGCTGTCACTGCGAGTGCGTCCGCTGTGGTTGTCTGGCCAGCCCCAACAATCATGATTTCTTCTACCATGATACGTTCCAGATCTTTCTTCGAGTCGGGTAAGTCGCTGTTAAGCAGGGCGTGGAAAATTGTTTCTTCGGCGCCTGATTCTTCATTCTTTCCGTCGATCTGCATAATTCATTGCACCTTGCCACGCATGTCCTGCAACGCGTCAGCCAACAAGGATCCTTATATCAAAAGTCAAGGTCGTGATGACTGAGATGTTGTGCCTACCCTCTGCATTCTCAGCATATTCGCCGTCAATGGATTAAGCTTCAACACGATCCAATCTGGCAACTTTCCATCAGCGGAATCATCAATCCAAAGTGTTTCAGAATATGACCGTTCTTCGACAAGTCCTAGATCGCGTCGAGCCACATTGGTTCGAATTCAGGCTTGTTGACGCTGTCATAAGACATTCCCAAGCAATATTCAGAGATCACATCGATCGTGAGAGCTGCGAAAGCATAGCTGACGTTGATCGGCTTCTTTTCCACGGCATACTCCTGTAACCTCGCATACAGCCCTTCAGTGACTTCTTTAATCATGGGTTCAAGCTTCGTGACTGAGAGCTTCGAAAAGTAAGGATTGAGGACTGCCCTTCGCTGACGAGGAAGACCCTGTGGCCTGGTACCAAAGCTCGCCGTTTCGGTTCCAAATTGCTTGTACGTCCATCGCCATTTATCTCTTCGTGTGGCACCGGCAGTATAGAGCACTTCGTAGAATTCCGAGTCAATAATGTGGAGTTCTTGCGGATTGATGCGGACGATTAGGGTTCTCAAGGCTCATCGCTACAATGAACAACATACCGTATTTCTGATGGAGCTTCTCAATGTGGAATGTGTGCTGACCTCCTAGATACACGTCAAAAATAGCACTCATACAAGATGTGAGTGCTGGAAGCTTAGGACCAGGAAACTTCGCGATTGGGCTCAAGGAAAGTCGAGATACTGCTAGGGCGCAGAGATAGACTAGGAAGCCCAGGGCGACAATTTGCCAACTTACGAGCTGGAAATTCAGCGATGAGGGCTCTTGGTGAGAGGAGTCGAGTAATGCCATTATAATTGATGGTCAATACCCACAAGGACAGCTGTAACGTTAAGCTGGTGCTCATCGGACTTCAGCTCTACCAACGGATTTGGGAGAGCGGGGTTGCTTTGCTGCACCAAAACTCTATCTGGCACATGAATTGCCATCGATCTTGCGAATCGAACATTGTCAAGGTCGAGCCCTCACGAGAGTGCAATTCTATAAAGGGATTTGGTAACAGACACAGGTTTTACGGCAATTCATTGCCGTTCTTAACCACGGGCATGCCGAGACGGACGATTGGGTGGGGCCGCCGGCATTTCGGAAGCTAGGTCGTAGAAGCTGGGGTCTAACTTAGGTAAGTCTGAATTCCCAGCGTGATGCTTGAAGTCAATCTGCGACGACACAAAAAGCGGCTTGGCGGGGGTCCAAACTATCAGCGAATCACGGGTTGATTCTCAATGGCGAGCCTGCAATTATTGTGACAGCCTAGGTATTGAAAATTCTAACTGTAATTCATTCGTCTATGATAAAGCTACAGTTCACACTTTACAGAGTGTATCTGAACCCTTCCAGACCCTCAATGACCTTGCCGCCACTGGCAGCTCTCTTGTTAGCACGAGAGAACTTCAAGTCCATCGCAAGCGAGATGACAATTATCAAAGCACCAGCAACCATGCAGGCGATGATACCAGGGATATAACCTGGCTTATCCTGCTGTCTGAAGACGGTGGAGCCAATGATGCCACCAATGCCGCCAAAGCCAACAAGGGTAGCGGAGCAAAGGGCTCGCTTCCATTGACCTCTGATGTTGTTTGCTTGCCAGGTCAGGGTGCAAGGAACGTTGGCATTAGCAGCGGTGGTGGCAAGGAAGACACCGAAGTATCGGACGCCCACATTCTTGGAGAAGCCCAGCATTGGCAGGCCGATGAGAGCCAAGACACCGTTAGTGATAACCCAAGGCGATCGGATATGCCATTTGTCGCCAGCCCAGGCCATGGCGTACATGACGATTGCGGCCAGGACGTAAGGAGGAGCGATAAGAATTTGTGACATGCCAGTGCTGAAGCCCATACCGTCCTTTAGAATGATGGGCAGGAAGTAGGCAATAGCATAGGTGATCGTTGTGGTGCACATGAAGATGATGGCGAAACCCCAAACCTTCAGATCAAGAGCGTTCGAAAGATAATTCTTGAGGTTGAACTCTTCAGGGATGGCATCGTGTCGGTCCTTCTCAATCCGGGCGACAACGAAGGCGGCTTCTTTCTCAGTCAAGAATTTCTTTCCCAAACCCTTCTTCGCGGCGAGCTCTGGGAAGTCGACGATAAAATACCAGCCGACGAGGCCGACGACGATGGTGAGGACACCCTGAAGGATGAAGATCCATCTCCAGCCAGAGAGACCAGGACCGAAGTAGGTAGGGGCAGTTGGGTTCGCCTTTGTTGGGCCGTAATGATAACCCATCCATTCCGCCGCTTGGTATCCCTTCCCGGCGAGGTGCGAGAAGCCATAGCCAAGAATGCCGGAGAAGGCAGAAGACAGCATGCCGATACCAAAGAAAACTGTGTTTCGTTTCTGAAGCTCAAATCGCGGATACCAGCAAGATAGCAGGTACGCACAGCCTGGGAAGAAACCAGCCTCGAAGACACCTAGGACAAGTCGAAGGGGGACCATCTCAACCCAAGTCTTGACAAAACCAAAAGCAACCATGGTCGCACCCCAAAGGATAACAATCAACGGCAAGAACAGTCTGGGACCCATCTTCCGGAGAACCACTGTGGCTGGTGGCTGAAGAGCGACGTATGTGATGAAGAAGACCAAGACAATGATGCTGTACCGGTCTTGGATGAGCTTCAGATCGACACCCATACCAGCAACAACACCAATGCCAAGGTTAGTTCTGTCCATGAGCGAGACACAGTACATGAAGCCAAGTGTTGGTACCAGTCTCCAGTCAATTTTTCTGACGATCTTCTTCTGCTCCTCGGGGGAGAATGCTGAGATGCGAGCATCATTGATAGCATCAGAGTCGTCAGAATCGACTCTCTCAATTTGCCCGGCCCCGATGGCCTTCTCGTCGACGTAGGTAGCCATGGCGCTTCGGAGCGCGAGACGTATGGTATATGAAGGTAGAACTAAGATGGGTATCGCTCTTGAAGATGAGGTTGGTTACGGCTTGGACAAGAAGTAGATTGTTGAAAGGAGAATGAGCTTCATATACATTGACCAGAGCCTCTTCCCCAGATTTGCGCCTCCCCCAATTCAGCCATGTCCGATAATACCCATCTCGAGAGGACGTTCTGGGAAATCGAGAAGAATAGAAACTTTGTTAGCGCAGAACAACAGTTGGCCTGGTCCTGGCACTCCATTCTTCTGGAATTGCACATGGACCGGAAGCTAGCGTGCGTCTAAGGTTGACCCCAGATCCTTTCGCGAATGATTGCTTGTCGTTCCGGGATGATGCGGGTAACGATGGGTACGTCATGAAACTCAAGGGCTCTGATTCGCCCTTCCGAAGCGTCTTTTGAGCCTGCGAAAGCCGGGATTAATGGAGACTCAAGGTTGCAAAGTCAAAAACACGGTCTAGATCGCAGCCGTCTCAGAAGATGTGCCTTACCATTATGGCGAAATTTTCAAACGTTTATGCGAGAAATGGTATTGGAAAGGGCTAAGTTGGACATCTCGTGCAACGCTATGCTTCTTTCGACACAATCTCCGAGAAGCTTCAATATCGAGAGACGTGCCAGAGACTAATGTTCGAAGAAGTGACATTATCGTTAGAAGCCTATCGCGAGCCATTTGTTCAAAGTCCCACGTTGCTGCAAAGTGGAAATTCAGGACTGTCAGGCCCAATTTAGTATTTGCATCGCTAGTACAGTATGTAGCATGGGGGTGGAGGAAGCGTTCATTGCTGATTATGTCGTATGTCAGCAGTTACATTCACCAATTATGACTGTGGCTTTACGCCCAATCGTATCTATCACGGAGCACTTCCGGTGCAAGGCCGGACGCAACGATAATCAACCAGGCGTTGAGGCTGCCATGCATTGAAACGAATGTAACTATGGCGTTTGGAGGCTGTCGATAGAGTCATGTTGATTCGACCGCGAAAGCCATGTTCTGCAGCTCAGGCAGGAAAGCTTCGAAAATTGTCGAAAATCCCATCGGGAATTGCCCGTCCCCGGATGACGCCAAGCACCCCGGTGGCAAGACCGTCTGGGGAAACACCCTCGGCAGTGAAGCAATTGGCCTCTTTCCTGCATTTCAATCTCTTCCTCGAGTTATCGAGGTGACGTAGAAGATTCTCCGTCAGGAAGTGTGGCAAGCCTTCGCTCTGAGCTTGCTTCTCGTTTACACAACACGGCAGTTGCATTCGGGTACTCGTCGCGCATTCCTGGTGATTGAGCGATGCTCCAAACGGAAATGATCCGCCTGCGTCGAAACTCAAGCAGAACTCCAGCGCGTCGGATGACGGCGGCCTAGCCTTAAGGAGATACCAGGATAGCACCACATTTGGGACAGCAAGCGGTTCCTTGCTGCATCTTGCTTCTGATAAGCTATCTGCACAAGACACGGCCGAACCTGTTAGCCCATCAAGGCGCACCTCATATCTCATTTGACGGCATCTTCCGGTTCCAACTAATATCTGCGACCATGTCTTTGTTACCACAGGATGGTGTTCATTCAGCTGTGTGTTCCGTCATGCATCTTGACCTGGTTCAAACGAGACTCGCCGTCCGCTAACTTGATGACTGTGCATCCACGTCTTTTTCAAGCTCCCGAAATCTGCCTATTCGCTTTGTGCTTCAGCCACTCACAGACAGGACACGTCCTCCGACGTGATTGTCGTTGGCCTTGCCTTGATGTTACAATAAAAGTGACCCTAGCAAGTCATCCGATCCTCCCCCTCCCTCCTAAACCCTTCCTTGTCCAAACACCGACCGTCGACACTCTCCACGAACAGCCACGCCTGCACCAACATAACAGCTTCGACAGCCTCTAGCTTTCTCCGCCTCAAGTGACAGCGCCTTCGTCCACGATCCTCCAGAAGACATTCCCCGTCACCTTTATATATATCCGCCATATCCACTGCGGAGGCCACATCTGCGAATCAGATCCAACTGTTGTATCATCAGCTTCAGTACCGAAGCAGGTAAAGAGTTCCTGCCAAGCGCGGGCACAAGGGCAGAGCCCAGGACAAGATCCAGTGGTGCTGCTAACGTCGCCCTGTACGAGGGAGAGCAAGAATTGGAATGAGGCTGGAAAGATGTAGATGAAAACCAGACGAAGGTTGAGGTGGGCGCGACGAGTATGAAGAGAGGGAAAAGGATGTGCCGATAGAAACTTAGGTAGTGAGAGAAGAGGAAGAAGTCGTGACGCAGCGCTACCCTCAGGTAGGAGATCAATTTATGCATCCAGAATAAGAGAAATTCCCTCCAAAGCTACGAATTGACACCAACATCCGAACTTGTGGTGAGCAAGAAGATGAAAGCTCGCATAGGCTCTCGCTAGGAAAGAGATTGCTTTCCTAGAGAACGCCTGTGCTGGCCTTGTGCTGAAGAGATCATTAACAAGCCTGGCACAAACAATAGCACCACGAGCCTTCCTAATCTAGCGCCTATCCGATAGCCTCTTATTCTTGAAATCGTGATTCTTGAATGACCTGGCACTGCGTCGCACTTAGCCTTCGGTCTGCCTTCCCTGAGTGTGTCATAGTACTCCGGAATAGTTAGCATGTCAATGCTGGTACGCTCAAGCACGACCTGATCTCTGCTATCTTGGCATGGACTCTTTTAGCGCTGAGAGTGGACAGAACCGTTAGGGTTGCCATCAGCATCTCGTGGGATGATCGCCCGCTAGTGTTGGTGGCGAAGGCGATCCGAGAGTAGTCGGCTTCGAGAAAGTCGTCGCAGGACATTGACAAATAGATGTGGCCAACTCGCTTATATCTCTTGAGTATGTGCATTTTCCGATAGTATACAGAGTATGGCGAGAGTAAAAGCAGCAAGGTCAGGGAGACTAGCTTCTTACAGGCCCATTATTTAGAATCTACCCCAAGGCCCAAGTGAAGCACGGGACGACCAGAGCTATCTGAGAGCCAAACTGTTTCGTCCGGAAGCAGCAACAAAAATCCCTAACACGGTCTAACATAAATATATTCGACTTTCTAGTGAGAATAGTCTAGAGTAAGAGTGATCACTAGCGGTAAAGTATAGATATAGAGTTCGACTACATTCACTGAGGTGGAAAAGAGTCTAGGACTACGAATCAGCCTGGAGAGGTAGGGAAACATTGTTACGAATAAATTTCCATCAGTTAATTTTGATAGCATTATCCGTCCACGGTGTCGTGCATCGCACTCCTGGCTAGTTGAATTGTAGTCAGATCAGGCGGATCGTGTATCTCCAGCGTCTGATCGTAAAACTGCTATGAGGGTCCAGTTGGCGCAGGTGCCGTTGTCGTGATACGATTATTTACGATGCCGCCTTTTCTATCCTGGGACTCAATCCCTTCAAATCCTCATTTGGACGCTTGCTCCTGTTCTGGTGCGAGGTTTGCTCATCCGAAGGCTCGTCAGGTTGCTCAGTTGATGCTAGTGGGTGGTGTTTGGTCGCCATTATTTGGATTTTGGTGGTCAGTGTCATTTATGGAGTGGCTTTGTCTGCTTTTTCTCCTACAATCGTCTCGTTGCCGAAGGAAAAAGCGCTAAGAACTTGCTCTTCACAAGCTGCAGCAGAAGTTTCGCTGTACGGTTCAATTGCGAAAAACGTTGGCATTGTCAATTGCTTTATTTCGTTCTTTCTCTGCCCAGTCTATAGCACTACGGTGGTGGGTGGCACCATCTCGGATAGTTGCTATATTTCCGGTCACCCCATGAATTAAGCTGGTGCATATAGTACTCAGATTGGCCGGACCGGTTTTTGGACTTAGCACGACGAATAGTAAACATTTTGAGGGTGCCTGCATGATAAATACATGCAATCACATAAGCTTGGCAGTCTTCCTCGGTAGAACCAGCACTGTATGATCGCAGGGCATGCATTGTCCTTGCTGCCAGCACGACCCAAGCCCAGCCTCCTGCCGTTGCCGTCGAGATTCGTCATCTGGTAGATGGAGAAGGAGCTCCGCCTGATTCAGCTGACACCGTCCAACGGGCACAAGATAGAGTCCACAATCAGGGCACTAGGCACTCTTCGTTCCAGAGGCCGATGTTTGGGTATGCCGCGCAATGGTTGTCAGAACTTGGCAAGACAGAGACGCTCGATTCGCTGTTTGGGAATTTCGATAAAAACCGCAGCCCTATTTGGAGAATGGTGGGCTCTATTATCCCCGAAATGACCCCGAGGGTGGGAAGTTCGTGCATGAAAGGTATGTGGAAGCTGGAGGAAGCGTGCCATTGCAGCGCAAATTCAGAGCTGACGAAGGAGTCGATTTTGTGCTCGTAAAGTAAACCGGCTAGACTGACCTGCCTTATCGCACAAGTTGCCACCACTTTTGGTGAAATACAACTGTCCTTTCCTCTCCATTCACTGCGAGAAATTGGAAACTCATTCTAAACACAACGTCCCGCTACCGTGGTGAACTATTGATGATGTTGCTAAGGTTTTCATTGAGCGGTGCGAAATTCGGATAATCAATGGCATTGAACAGTTCCCAGAACGCCATTTCGCGGAGCTCGACAGCTAGATCGGTGATGCGGGCCATTCATCTGTCAATGAGCTAGAGTCATCAGTAGTTGAGTGTTAGAAATATTTGAGGTGATCGACCGACCTATTTTAGCTTACTGGTAGGTACGAACAGCGTCAAAGGTTGAAGGATATATGTTGCGGCATGCTTTCTAGCAATGTTGCGATCAGTGAGATCGGCACTGAGATATCACTCGGTGTTGATCGGCGACCCCGCGCGCTTCAGATGCAGGTCACTTAGAGTTCGGAATTACAACCTTGAGCATGTGAACGTGCCAAGTGTCATCGAAAGCCTGCGTACACAAATTGTAGTAGAAAAGAGAGTTTGTGCTTCGTGGAACGACGATCCGGGTATCCAGGAAACCGCTTTTGTCATGCGGAAATGCGAAGAAACGGCTGTAACGTCCGACCATCGCCTCATCCTCAGGATCGATCTTCCGTGGCAGGTAGATGGCGATTAACAGACGATCATGAATTTTAAGATTTAGTAACTTCCTCGTGATAAAGGGGAAGGTACGATACAGCACTTCGGGGAGGCTGGCAAGTCTGTCAGCGTCAGAGGTATATGTCAACCGCCATGTGACCTTAACTCCACCTATAGGGAAGTGGACTAATACAGAGCTGCGACACCGCGTTTAATACCGAATTCTAACTGCGATTGCTTACTACTTAACTAATTCAGCGTATTAATAATGGATAAAGGATATATTATATCTTAGGCCCTTAAAGACCTCGATACCAGTTACTTTTCCTCTATTCGAGCCTGCGTAGCCGTATATAACCTCTACTATTCCACCTTATTAAGACGAAGATATAGCTAACGGATCGCGTTACTAGTTACTTAAATTAATTAAAACTTAGTCTCTTATAGGAGAATATACTAGCTAAATAGCTATTTAAAGCTAAGTAAGTAGAATACGTATTTAACTATACCTAATTATAAGAAATAGCCTCTTTTATCTATAAGACCTCTAGTAATAATAGAAAGCTAGAAAAGCTATAGGCTAGAAACTTTATAAAATAATACTTAGCTTTATATATTAAAAAAAGTGTTATAATAGCTAGTTAACGAGTTTATAATCTTTATTTCTTAGACGTATTTAAGTAATTTATAATTAATCTTATTATATTTATAAAATTATAATTACGAATATTTATAATATAAATAAGTAAGTAAAATACTTAAGTTTTATACGAACTAAATAATTATAAAATTTAATTTCTTATAGCGATCTTATATCTTAAGAGCCGAATAAAGAAAATAGGTATTCGTTGTTAAGTATAGTAACGTAATAAATAAGATACTAGTTTTATTAGTAATATTTAAAAAGATAAGCGTTTAATAGTAATAGTTTATTTTATTTAAGATCTTAAATTAGTATTATACCTCTTTAAATAATATATATACTATAGATAATCTTAAATTATAATAGCTACGCGAAATACTTATTCTTTAGATTATAATAAAGCTTAAGAAAAAGAAATATTAATTACTAATTTTAAAAAGCTACTATAGTTACTATATTATAAAACTTATATAAAAATATTACTAGAATTATGTTACACGCCAGCCGGGGCACGGCCATGCAAACACAACAAACACGGCCTTGCGGCGGTTAGCGGCCTTCTCAGACCAATTAAAGGGGATCGTGGGAGACGACGCCCCGATACGGCTAGGACGCGGTCTGTGAAGGACTGCTCGGTCTGTAGCAGACCGCTGCAGACCAGGCAGACCGCTACGGTTATATATACAAGTCATTTCATAGCAACATTCCTTAGAGACTCTTCGTAGTCAAATTCCATATTATACACTCTACTAGTTCCAACCTAGTACACCCTAGTCTTGTTCATACTGATCTCTCAACCTTACAATAGTTAACCCAAACACCGAGTCATCCCAGAGCCTTGCCATCCTCATATAGTTAAGTGTTAAGGGGTGTCCCTAATAAATTAGATATATTTTATTATCTAATAGTATACGTATCGTATATTCTTTAACTACTTAATCTATACGTATTCTCGTTTCTTAAATATAGCTATTACGCTATAGTTAACTATTATAGTTAACTAGATAATACCGTACTAATTAAGAAGTTCTAGAATACTACTAATCTATAAGGGATAATACTATAGTAGGATAGAATATTAAATCTAGCTTTAGATTAGTAGAGATCGTACTCTATAACCCGGATAAAATCTTATTTTTACCCTTCGTCCGCTAGGCAGCTAGTAGTAGCGAGTAATAGTATCTAGGTACTCCGCGGATAGAAAGAATACCTACTTTAGTCTAGCGTGCCTCTACTAACTATAGAAAGCTTTATTAAGCCGTTAATAGCCTCTAAGAGACTATTACTCTTAATTATAATATACGCGATCTTTATACTAAAATAAGTCGTATAATAAACCGGCTATAGTTTTATCTTATAGAGGCTTAACGTTAAGCTACTTATAACACGCTAGCCGCGCCTCGAATAGAGGAACCTAATAAACACGGCTATAAGACGGCTAGTAGCTGCTACAAACTAATTAACAGGAGCCTTAGAGGACGATACCCTAATCTAGCTAGGAAGGGACTATAATAGGCTACTCGGACTATAGTAGACTACTATAGTCTACGTAGGCTATTGCGTCTATATATACGTATTATTTTATAGTAATACTCCGTAGATACTCTCCGTAGTTAAAATCTATATTATATACCCTACTAGTTTCGATCTAGTACGTCCTAGCTTAACTTATACTTCCCTCTTAACCTTATAATAGTTAACTAAACTCCTAAGTCTATTCTAAGCCTTACTATCCCTATATAGTTAAGTATTCAGGGGTGCCTCTAATACTACTACCTATAAACGATTATTAGATAACTATAATACTAAATCTAAGAAATAGAAATTAGTAAATCTTAGTAGAGCGTTTATAAATATTAAGAATATAAAGAAAGCCTATAATAAAGTATAATCGTCTTTAACGGTAAATAAGCGAGAGAGGCCCTTAACTCCTACCCCTACAGGTCCCTCTACCTCTATAGATTCCTTTAGAACAATTACCAAACGCCTACGTACGATAGAGAATATATAATTAGCGATCGCAGTTAGGATTCGATATCGAATGCGGTATCGCAGTTCTATATTAGTCCACTTCCCTATAGGTGGAGTTAGGGCTCCGCAATCCTGAGACCAGCCACGGAAGCGAGACGGAACGCGCGAGTCATTCACACTAATATCCGGACCCGAGACGACACGGTAAACGGGTTTTCGACCTCTATAACCCGTCCCACGCGACCAACGGGACGGTTTGCCCCGCGAGAGACCCCGACCGGGCGGAAAGCCTAAGAGCATATAATTCGTCAGTAGCGCTAAATGTCACAAATGACAACTTCAGAGGATCCTGCACGCCCTTTATCATCATAATGATTCAATTGTGGTCGGCTTACCGACCCCTAGCCGCGTAGCGGACATCACGGCACTCTCTACAAGCCAACCGATGATATGAGGTGCATATAGACAGGAGTTGGCACCGTTTGTGATTGGCCTCGACGATTAACCCTTATACGTCATGATGATTCTGTCAAAGAAGAGATCAAGGGACTTATGCAAAGAACGAACAGTGATGGAAGAATGCTGTAACTCGGTAGCTTTGAAGGTTGACAGCGGGGGTGAAATGTACAGTATAAATGGGCTCTCAGTCTATTGACCTTCGATTAAGAGACCAGGCTCACTTCTTAGTCCAAATCTTGCTTAATCAAAATTATCTACCTAATTGACAGTTGTGATTCGCAAAGATGGCCCAAGTACCACCGTCAGTATCATTTCTCCCTTATGTGACTGCCATTCTACCGAACTGACGAGAACCAAGCCCGGTCTACACCACGGCCTATGAGCCTCATCCAACGGAGAAGATGCTTGCATGCCAGTGGATGGGCACAGAATCGATGGTAGTTGGTAAAGTGCCTAAGCCTATGATCACGGCCCCGAAAGATGCCGTCGTGCGCGTCACTCACTGCTCAATCTGCGGTTCGGATCTCCACATGTACGCTGGCGAACTAAATAGTGCAATGGAGAAGGGCGATATCATGGGGCACGAAGCCATCGGCATCGTCGATGAAGTTGGACCTGAAGTCGAAAAGATAAAGAAAGGAGACAGGGTCATTATTCTTTCCGTTATCCCATGCGGAGATTGTTTCTACTGCAAAAAGCAGGAGTATTCACTGTGCGACAAAACCAACCCGTCGAAGGAAATGGAGAGCATGTGGGGCCACCGTCTGTCGGGTATCTTTGGCTACTCCCATTTAACAGGTGGCTACCCAGGAGATCAGGCCGAATATTGCAGGGTACCCAACGCAGACCTGGTTTGCGTAAAAGCTCCGGAGGACACCGATGCCAAGAAGTTGCTCGCCCTGGCAGACGTTGTACCCACGGCCTGGCACGGTGTTGAGCTTGCCGAGGTGAGTGAAGGGGATGTCGTCGGGGTATGGGGCTGCGGCCCAATTGGCCTGTCAATCCAGAAACTGGCGAAATTCCGTGGGGCCAAGAAAGTCTACGCTATGGATAAGGATCCTCATCGACTCAAACTTGCAGAGTCTTTCGGCATGATTCCTGTGGATGTCACCAAGCACAGTGAGCCCGCAGACTACATTCTTTCCATTGAGCCGCACGGACTTGATCGTGGGATTGAAGCTAGTGGGTTTAGGAGCACGAACTCTGCCTTACATGCGACATTGAGAGCCGTTAATCTCGAGGGTGACAGTTCGGATACTGTCGCGTCGTGCATTAAGGCAACGCGCAAAGGTGGAAATGTGGCGCTGATTGGAGACTTCTTCTTTGAAACCAACAAGTTCCCGATAGGAATGTTGATGGAGAAGACTATCACGCTCCGGGGCGGCCAGCTAATGGCGCAGAGGGTAGGTATCCGGCCGCTTTCGCCTTTAACGTGTTCTAATTGGCTTACTTGTCGACAGTACTATCCATTTCTACGAGATATCACAGTCGAAGGGAAATACGATCCGTCTTTCGTCTTTACCCACGAAGGTGAGCTTACCTGTGCGGTTATGGCGATGCGCATAGCTAACATACGTCGCTTGCCAGATAAGTTCGAAAACATTGGAGAGATGTACGCAAAACAGTACAAACACGAGGTACCAGGCTTTTTGAAAGCTATGTTGACGACACCTTTTGGCCGGTCGCAAGGCTAGTCCGTTGCTCTCGTCGAGATAGAAAGGCGTGGAACATGTGTGAGTGGTTGCTCAAGAGATGTTCGACCACATTGGGGGATTGGGATAGTTGCCAGCCAGTCATGGATTCATGTACCCATATCATTTAAAGGCTTCTCTGCATGATAGGAATACATCAAATTGACGGCGATGCTGGGAATAGCCCCGGTGTTGAAATTCCTTATGCACCCCCAGTATCTCTTGTCCTTCAGATGAAGATGGCAAGCAAGGCTGGCCGGTTATGTTTGCTGCCTAACGAATCGGCGATGCCTTATTTAGATGGTCCCGGCGACGCGTCGCTTCGGCAACCCGTGTCTCACAGCACATGAAGCGTGGCAGCAAATAAGGTAGGAGTGCCCAACAGGCCATACGCTTCTCTGCCGTTGCTTCTGCCTGGCGGTGACCATTTCTTCCGCCTCCGCTGCCAAGAACGTGGTTTGAGTGAGAGTTTTGCATAAACTTAAATAATGTCCCTTAAACTGCCAATAGTCCGGGGCAAGAACATATTGAAATGAAGCTTCAGAACTCTGCTAATTACCAATAATGCTTCCCCAGTCTTTCCTCACAATTCGTGTGATATAGTCTCTCGAATTGCTTTTCCATCGCTTTTTGCGCTGCCATCTCGTCGGTTAATGTTTCGCTGAAAATTCTATAACCTCATGTATATCATCTTTTTTCCTGTGAACGCCTCTCTCACACTTATTAGCTTCTACCCCGTATCAGCAGTCTCGCTGCGTTGATCTGGTAAGGCGATCTTTGATTGAGAAGCGGGGAGGTTGGTGGACGAGAGACTAAAAACGGATGGGAAGGAAAGGACAGAGAGATGAAAGTAGGACGGGAGAGGTCGAAGAGTGGATCGGACGGCGAAGTCTAATTTGTAAAGCACAATCGTAGTATTGGTGGCCCATGACACATTGAGCGCTGTGATCGCAGGCGCAATCTTATAGCCGCTCGTACAGATATCCTCTACGCGCTTACTACCGATCACTGCTGTTAACCGCGAGAGGATTGGCAGATGCATCGGCATAGCAGAAATCGACAAAAAAATGTGGTGCGACCTAGGAAACCGATTAGGTGGGCCGTGGTGCGCAGAAGGGTGGATAGAGGGTCAGTGGAAGGTGGTGGAAAGGTGGGCGGGCAGTAAAAGCGGCGGGACATGGCTGAGCTGGGGGATGAGCGCGATGCAGCTTTTATTTTCCTTGAGAGGCCAAGTACGGCACGGATTGGTTTTAATCCTAGTCTTTGAGCTCTAGCATTCCGATGAGCTCAGATAAGGTCCCATCCGATGCTGCTCGCCTAACAGAGGGTCATCCATATCTTAGCAGCATCCAGAACATCACTATTGAGAGTATCGAGGTTGCATGTGAAGAAGTCTTGAGACCCTGATGTAGCGGCAAAAGTTCCGACAGAGTGCGCTCTCGCCGATGGCAGCGAGAACTTGGATTAGTTGACGCGTTCTTACGAATTCAAGCGTGGTATTTTGGCACTTACAAGCGATTCTACACTCAAATGTCTAAAGGCCAAGTGAAAAAAGAACCGTCCAGGCGAAACAGACCGATTGCCTGCAAATTCCTCTAAGTTTCAAGCTGCGAGGATATCTAAAGGTGGTCTGTGGGTTATAGAAAATCAACGCCACCAGGGAACGGACCCGCGATACATACAGCTCTCAAGGCTGTTACATGACATTCAAGAGAGCATCCACATGTCTGAGTCAGATGCCATGGCGTTCAGGCACGAAATGGTGCGCTGCTTGACTTTGAAAGCCCGCACGAGTCAATTGAGTCGGCGAACAATCTGTTGCGGACTTTTGCCTGTGACGACTGTCCGTGGATGCTCAGATGGATGGTTTCCTTTTCGCCATTAACAGGGTGAGCATGAAGCCGTGGGCCAGCGCGGTCTTCTCAGGGTCCTGTTGACATCGTCCTTTGTCGCTGATGCCAACCCTCCCCATTTTTGGCTTATAAGCGGCCAATCTCCTTAGTCCACCTGTGGTAGCCCCGCTATACCAATGTTGGCAAACGTTCTGACGAGAATGGCCGTTTTTAGCTACTTAGCGACTAAACTGTTTTAGAGCAACGGCAGAGCGATATTGCACAGCTTCTGTGAGGCGAGGCAGAAGTCCGTAGAGGCCAGCACGAGTTGAAGAATTATCATTCCAATTTGCAAGGGAAGTTCGGAGGAGCAGGAGCTTGCAAATATGATCGATGTGCTCAGCTGGGCAGCAATCGAAACTAGCCAATGGGCATGAGCACAGGTAAGAGTGGCGATGCTTGCGTTCGTCCCTTTTGGCGCACGAATGCAGAAGCCTGTGAATTCAACCCTGTACATGCGGACCAAATCGTCCTTTGATACGGGGTGTAGGAGGTCGTAACATTTAGCTCATTCGGCTAACGCTTGACGAGTGGATCTCGTGCCCATAGATCAGTCCGACGAGTTCGCCTTGCTCATCCACCTGCGTCCTCGTACCGAAAGTGTTTTCCTCAGACTCAATTTTCTCTTGATAGGCTTCATAGCTTCGAGTTTCTCCTTATAGATTGAGTCATCTTCTGGAATCACAGGTGACGACTGAGTTCGGGCGTGCAGCTTCGGCCTTGATCTCATTGTCGATATGGTCTCGGCCACGTCTGAAGACAACTCCAGCACAGCCAGGAGATCCTCGATTTCGGTATGATCCCTTGAATTGAGCATCTTGTGACACCAAGATAGGTCCCAAGCGTTATGGTCATTCATGCTGGCAAATTTGTAATTCGTTTCGAAAAGATATTCCCCACCTTGAACATCCCATGCTCCAGCACCGAGTACGTCGCCTGTCGGAATCCGCTTGATGCCTTGAATTACACTTCTCAACATGTTGCCAGTCGTTGACCGCTGGATGTACCTTGGAACTCGATCTCCAAGGTCTAGACTTCTTTGCATGCCGAGGAGCTGGTACAACTTCGAAGACGGGTCAGCATACAGCGGCCACTCTTCTGGGGCGTTGGTCAAGGCCCGGTAGGACTTGATCAGTGATGCAGCGCCACACCCAACGATTGCAATGCCAAGGCTTCGTTGTGCTAGTGAATCTGTGGACAGAAGAGGATGTATTGACAGTCGCCGGAGGTACTCCTGGCAGTTTCCGCATAAGAAATGGCGGATGAAGATGACCAGCAATCGGCGCTGGGGCGATTTGCAACCTTTCGTTGGGTTGTCGGTCATGCTCGACGGGCTTGATGATGGCCCAGTCGAATTTGAGTCAATTTGCGGCCTTTGCAATCCAAAAAGATCACCAAAACGTAACCTCCTTCCAGTACTATCGTAGATTTTGTGCTCGAATGCTGCTTCTAGTCTGGCTTGATCCATAGGTGTCCGATATCCGACGTTTGCGTTGCTTGCGATTCCGTGGGGCTGATGGATAGTACTGACTGCAGTGAAGGTTCGAGGAGTTCTGAGGTAGCATTCAATTACTTTCCATGATGAGATAGTCAAGCAACCTCATGCAGGCAGCAAGACGGAAGATAGGGCAACGATTCATGAAGATAACAACCATGTTTTTGCTTAGCGATTCTGGAGTTGTATCTGGGAATCATGACCAGGTTTCAGCGCGCGAACTTGAGGTGCGCACCGTCGCAAAAGAATGTACGCGCAATCTCGAAACACCATCTGTTCGCAAGTATTGCACCAATGATATCTGCGGAGTTGAGTCAGATGAGTTCAGAATGTTCGGAGCTAGGTCAAAAAGAACAGGTAGGTTCATTGATCTTCCTTGAGCAAGAAAAGGGCTTTCCAAATCTGGATATGGTGGCTGACGGAAAAAGCGCGAAAAGGGAGAGACTGGACAACAGCAGAGGGCGCATAACCCAATCATGAGCGCCAAACATCTTCGTCGAGCGCAAATGGGAAACAGCTTGAAGCATTTTGAGTTTTAGGGATGCACGGCGCAAGCCAAATACGGAATAGCTCGAGATTCAAAAGCCAGGAACTCCAAGTTCCAGACCCCGGCGATCATCATCAGAAGGTCTGACGCAAGCAAGCTGCAAAGGTTGTAGAAATGTTGAACTATGCGGTTCTTATCCCCCACGACGAATGAGTGTGGAACGGTGTATGTAGATTGGATCAGTATCTATGTCTTTGCACATAACAACAGTCATGAAATCGCACTCCGTCGACGCATAAGCCAGCAAACCTCCCATCTCTTGAAAACGCAAAGCGGCTCCAGCGTGCAAATTGGTGCGTGCAAAAATCATGTCATCGCATCCATTGTCCCCAACGCCTTGCTTTTTTCCGATGTCCGATGTGTCCGTCTACCTGTGCGCCAAATACGCTTGTTCTCGGTCAGCAAACGCATGGGATGTTTAACATTGATGTTGCATCTCATTGAAATACTGCATCCGTGATGGGTCGGAAAGAAAACCTGCAACAACGCTCGCGTCATACTCACTGGGAGCAGTTAGAGGGCCCTGGTGAGCCACGAACTTCGCATACTCGAGTCCGGATGCCGCCATGTTTGGAGCTGCAATGTAATGTTGCGGAAAATGTTGCATACCGTGAGCTGGTAGAGAATGGTGCCGTGGAATGGAGTGTGGGTGAGCTTGTATGTCCTGAGGAAATTGTGGACGTGGTGAGAAGTATTGAGCCTGTGTGTTTCCAGTTGCGCTTTGTATGTCATGTGTAGCAGGTGTTGACATCTCCTCGTACGGTGTTTGTGGCACGGAGTGTGTTACAGGGGCTTGAGCCATGATAGTAGGATCTCGAGCCATGGAAGCTGAAGGCGATACCACAGGGTTGTCGGCAATTTGTGATTGGACGCCTGTTTCCCACGTAGATGAGTCGCTTGTGTTGAACTTTAGTCCAGCGACAGGGTCTTCGCCATTCTCGAAGCCGTTGCGATTTGGGGCAAAGTCGGGGAAGATTGATTCTTCTGAAAGGGGTGGCAGCAGTTCATCAAAAGCCGCTTGCCAACCGTCTGGACCACCAGTGGCTACAGTCGCTGGGCCAACATTCACATCAAAAAACCCCTGAGCTTGTGGTGCAAGATTCTGAGACGATACTGATAGAGTTTGGTCCAAGTCGGCGCCGTACGTATTCATCGAGCCGTCCATTGACCATTGCGGCATTGGACTCGCTCGACCATTGATCTCATACTGCATGACGGTCCCGTTGCGTGTCGAGGATTCCGGAAAGTTGTGCCCTAGGGACTCGGGAGTGGGTAGGCCCGGGCTCGTGGTTATGAAAATATGAGGGGCAGGGCCCATGCATGATTGCTGGTGAGGTCCGGTTGGAATGTACTGCATATAGCCCAGGTTAGCGTTGAATAATTGATAGTTCATGAAGATATTTGCATGGTGTCGGGCCAGGGCCTGAGAGACAGCATTGTTTGGATGCTGAGGACAGAACGCGCAGGAACAGGCTGCACCGCAATTGCAGCCATGGAGTGAAGCATGCTTGATTGGCAATACTTGTCTTACACCTTGCTCATCATTTGGCTCTGGTCGAGCAGCCTCTCTTTGTTCTTTGGCGACAGCATCCTTGTGCTTGCAGCAGCCACCACTGGCTTTGGGCTTGGCTTGAGATGGAGAGGAGGGGTCTTTGGTGGTTGAGGTCGAGGAGCTGTCGGCTCGGCTACGGGTCGAGGAATCGGAGTGCTGACCTTGTAATTGTCGTCGTCTTTCGACTTCTTCGTCTGACAGGACGGTACCTTTGAGGTCGGTGATTACTGGCTCACCCCTTTTGAACTGGCCTTTGGCGAAGGCTGGGTCAGGCTTTGCGTCTTGGTCTTCGCCTGGTCCCGGGATGTATATTACGACGTACATGGTCTGGAAACATGAACAATCTCTGGACTGGCATCTGCAAGGCTTCGTGCATGAGCATGTTTTGGGACAGTTGCACACGACCTTCTTTTGTTGGCCAGCTTGGGGGCGACCCGGCCGCTGGGTTGGAATCATGGGCCGTTCGTGAACATGTTTGCACACCTTTACCCGGTGGCCGGCTTTGCACGCTGCACAGGTCCAGGTCTCACCCTCAATGACGAGTCCTTGAGATTTGCCTTTTCCTTTCTTGTGGTCATCTGATGGGGAATTCTCCGGAGTATTCAGCTGCTGCTTTCCAGCTGTGCTCTCACGGAGTTCTCTTTCGAGGTAATCGCTCTTCACCGTCAGTTGCTTCTTCGTATTCGCTGTCGAGTTCGAGGTCTTTTCGATTCTGCCGCCGAGGGTGCCCCTTGATTCGGTTGTTGTATTCGCCATCGTCGTCTAGATCTTAACAAATTCTGCTCTCTGTCCATTGCCGTCGGGCAGTTTTCATCACTGATTGAGTACCGCAAATGAGCAGAGGGACGATAACTTTGAGGGCCCAAATCGAGAAGATTGCTCAGTACATGCTGGAGATTATAAAATGTTCTCGTGAGAATGTTCTTTCACATGAGAGTGGATTGAGTCATTTTCGAGTGTCTTCTGTGCGCAAAATGTCAAACAGAAGGGTTGGAATCATTCGAGTTACCAACTCGCAGTCGGGAAGTGAGATGAATGGTTGCATCTCGGTACTGGTCAAGCGAGGAGGGGCGGTAAAGTTAGCGCCCGGGAAGGCTCCTGACTGCCCAAAGCTAGGGCCTTTTTAGGCTAAGGCAACCAGCAGGGAAAGTGCGGGAACGCAAGGCACAAGTGGCGCTAGTGGAGAAATGGTTGCGGAACGAGAACTGTGGTTGCGACCATCATTCATCATCATTGTCATCGTCCCAAAAAAATTCACCAAGAACCTGGTATCTTCAAGAGCTGGAATATGCATGCCACTGGCTCATCGTCAGAAGAAAACCCAACACAGGCATCTCAAACAGGAACGCCACCAAGACAAGCCTCGTCATGGTTCAGTCTACCAGCTCCTATTCGACAGATCTTCGACACATTCCCTCTGATCATCTACGATGAGAACCAGCTACCTCAAAGAGTGTCGAAATCTCGAGACCAAAACACTCTTCACATGTTCACCTTGAACGACAATGATCCGATCAGTCTGTCTCCGAATCCAGCTTGTCTGAAATGGCAGACCTACCTGCTGATCAAGAGGATCCCCTTCAAGATCATCTCTGCGAACAACCATGCTTCGCCGACTGGCGCATTGCCTTTCGTGATACCAGCCACGAAGACGAAGAAAGAGCCGCAACCTCGGGCGATAGGCTCATCGAAGATTCAAAGATGGGCTGAAACACAGAGCGCAACGGAGGAGCAGCTGAACATCCGGCTAGAACCGCACATGGCACTGATAGATCAGAACATCAGAAATTCATGGCTGTATTATCTCTACTTGAATGAGCATAATTTCGTTTCAGTGGCGCAAAAACTGTACGTGGAGACGGCTTCTTCAAATTATCTCGTACAGACTACTTTGGCCCATCAAATGCAGGCTGCGGCAAGAGAACAGCTCCTGCGAACAAGACCATTCATTGACCAGGAGGAAATCTACGATCTAGCAGACGCAGCTTTCAGAAGTTTGGCTACGGTACTTGCCGACAACAACTTTTTCAGCAAGTCTGCTTCGCCTGGTTTGTTCGATGCGGCTTTATTCTCGTACACCCATACTTTACTCCGCCTGGACACCCAGCAAGCTTCCAACCAGCCAGTATGGACGGATCGATCGCTACTGGAGATATTATTGCGGCATGAGACTTTGGTCGCACATAGACAAAAAGTGCTTCAATTTTGCTTAAATGAATGAACGAGTCGTGGTACAATTCATAAATATCTCCTCCTTGCACATGTTGCGATATTGACCGAACCTACCAGGCGGACATATCTGAATACGGCAAGCAAAACATTTCTGTGACCAGCCTCGCGTTGAGCAATATATGTCTGCAACCTGCTTTCTTAAGGCAAATACAACACACATGCCTGAAGCTTGCCGTCCGAGGTGAACAAACCCGCACTTCTGCATGCTGTCTTCAATTCCACGCCGCCAGGTAGCCCTTGCTCGAGCCTATTACTGCAGCTCAATCGAGGCGTTCTCGCGCGGTCAGCGATACACACTGAGCGTAAGACCGTGGACATCACAATCAACTGAACAGTGTCCTCGAGAGGTGGTATCATGAGCCTGCTATAACATACATCAAATTTACATCGATGTTCATGTAAGAACATTGCTCGTGACTCCAATTACATGGCTGAGTAGTTCGGACGTCACATATACCCTGACGTGGTGGTCTCCACCGAGATACTGCGCACTTCCTGTGACTTGTGACCAGTTGCTGAAGACAAACACTGAGAGCGGGAACAGCTGCTGCTGCCTTCTTCAAGCTGCCTTCATGCAATGCATAGATAGCTACGCAGACACAGGCGTGCACTACTAACAAATTCAAAGTCGAATTCCGCAACCACAATTCCTGCAGACCTCCTCTATCGGAAGGCAAATTGCAAGAGCGGTGAGAACGCTGCCTGTGATTGCCACGGACGGTGTACTTCACGGTAGACGGAGATGCGAATATAAACTCTCGAACCAGCTTTCAGCTCATCATGAAGGCAGCAGGAGTCATTCAAAAAGTTATGGATGGCGGAAGGGGCGGTCCGTCGTTCACAGGACACGGCACGGTACAGAGTTTCCTCGAACTGGTTACTTCCGTAGCCGACCTGGACTATTGCCCTGATGCAGTCAAACGATGTACAGCTCTTTTTTTGGTCGGCCTCTCCACTCATAAAACTTTCTTATCCAGACCAGATCTCTCCAAGGAAATAGCGCAAAAGCTCTTAGTCATTGCGATTCTACAACTGAGCAAGCCTCATCTCCTCGAACCACCAGCTAGCGAAAGCTTGCCGGCGATTGCTCCTGACACCTCATCTCAGACAGATTTCCGGAGTCGCTCGCATGGCCACGGCCATCCTTCAGCTCATGGCGAAGCGACAGTCAAGAGAATGGAGAGCAACGCTGATCTCCACCTCTGGCGGCGCCAACTGGGTTGGACCTGAATCGATGGAGGAGGCCTCCAGCGATGCCGACGTCACGGTCGTCAGTGGGAATTTGTCAACCAAAATGGGCCTTTCTTCTCGTGACAGACAAGGTTTCATAATTTTTGTCATTCTCAGATATAACTAAAAAGAAGCAGACTCTTACGATCGTACACACTGATCAGATAACCAGAGCCAATCACCTATCAATCAAGATGCGATCTATGAAAATCATCGACTGCACCATTGGCTTCGCCGCCGTCAGCGCCAGTTGCCTACTAAAGACCTCGGAGTCAGGAGTGAAGTTCTGAGACCAGCATCTCCCACAATTTGCATGTGCTCCAGCGGTCTCTGGTAACAAACAGACGCCGTTCACTACTGTGATAACTGCTGCGATTGCATGACTCGATGATGATGTGAAGGTGCTTAAATAGCTTCATGATTGGCGTATTTCGGGATTTCAAGAACAACAATTTTGCATCGCCTCTTCTGAAGGTTTCTGGCACGCTAGGTAATAGGCAGATGACATGTGTACGTAGACTACGTGGTACGGATCAGAGAATGCAACCATGCTGTGACCCAGTTTCGAGAGCTTCAAGTCGTCGCCGCTTAAAGTGGAGACGGTTTTTGGAAGGTCTCCAATTTCTACCGAATTAATCCGCTGAAATTCAAGGCTTACCACGACCTCGCGCACGTCGAACCGTTTCGTTGAGAGCAAAGCACGAGAGACACATTGTGACGAACGTGAAACGTTGGATTTACGACTGCACCATTGCCAAAATGATATTTACTCGAAGAACACAGCGATACGATTCTTCGTAGCCGGCGTGACTCCGTATCTGTCGGGATATGATCGCAAAAATGAGTCATGGCAAAGACTTGGAATGATTTCTGAGTGACCCTAGCCGTGCCATTTCATATACCCTTCTACATTGCTGACACTGCAGACCCCTTGGCAACGCACTGAAATTCCCTCTTGCTCTCAGTCGCTTCGAGCACGATTTCGCAACCCGCATTCATCCTCTCCAATTACCAGACATGACGAGTACACCCACTATCCAAGAAACATTAACCCGCCAACAGAACGACGCCATGGTCCGCGGTAACATCCGCTACCTCCCCACATCCGAGGCCTACGACCTGTGGTCCGAAGTCTACGATACAGATGGGAACTTCCTGCAGGCGATCGACACAATCGAGATGCGGACTTTCCTTCCGCGGGCCATCGACCTGGTCCAGTCTACCGCTGACCAGCGACGGGCCGGCGAGGATCAATCTGGGAACGACAAGGCGAGCCTCAAAGCTGTCGACCTCGGTTGCGGCACAGGCCGCAACACCTTGCTCCTCCTCCCCATCCCCTCAGTAACCACGATTGTGGGCCTCGAATTCTCTCCGAAAATGAAGTCTATCGCCGAATCAAAATGCACCAGCGCCCTACAATCCCTTCCGCCCGCTCTTTCCTCGACAAAGACCCTGACGTTCCACGGCTTCGATATGCTCACGCAGTCACCTCCCCCGGACTCCCAAGGTGCAGATCTCTTGATAAGCACACTGGTCCTGGAACATATTCCGCTGCAACCCTTCTTCATTACCTGCGCGAGGATGTTGAGCCTCGGTGGTGTACTAGTCATGACGAACATGCACGCTCAGATGGGGGCTATCTCACAGGCGGGGTTTGTGGATCCAAAGACGGGCGACAAGATTCGGCCTGTGAGTTACGCGCATACGACGGCGGACAGTATCGCGGCGGCGGAACAGGCGGGGTTTGAGCTTGTCCGCGAGGAGGATGGGGGGGTTGAGGGTGGATTGAAGGAGATTGTGGTCGATGCTGAATTAGCAGGGAAGCTTGGGGAGAGAGGTAACAAGTGGATTGGAGTTACGGTTTGGTTTGGAGGCATTTGGAGGAAGATTTGGTGACAGCAAGATGAGTGGCTGAAGGAGAACACTAGCAGGAGCAAGGTGAGACGGGTTTGGGAGATTTTTTCAACATGAAATCAGCATTATAGATTACTGTAGAGCCCTGTGCGTGGCTTTTGAAGGACTCGAAGCACAGGACAAGTTTGGCTGGGCGCGGGTTTGGGTCTCAGCAGCCGCTTCAACCCAAGGGCTGAGCAAGATGAATAGAAATGGTTCCAGGTAGAGACACTCTGAGATTGACTCATCATCAGCTGGGGGCCGCTACATCTATCTAGTTTTACGGTCGGGCTTTCGACACGAAAGATATGTGCCGAGGCTTGATGGTGTCCTGCTGCACACTGCATCGTGTCCTCTTGGCGTGCTCGCGCAAAAGTGATCGTACAAAAAGTTTCAGCGTATGGGTAGCGCTTGACTTGGGCCTCGCTAAGCCTTTTTACCATCCGCAGACCAATCTCCTTTAGACCTCGTCATTGAGTCATTGATGGCTTGCAAACGTCTATCGCAGCAATCGTCCATTTGTCCGGACGATGTTGGCTTTCATAGTCTTCAATCACCAGCGCTGCTCCAGTTCGGTCTCCGTCAAGCTGCATAGTTTTTACTATCATCTTTTCACACCTGTCCCTTCAGTGCTCCCACCAAATGGTGCTCCACCCTCCTTCAAGTCTTCCACCAAGTCCCGCACGTTGTTGAGATACTTGCTCAGCATATTCTGCTTTTCCTCCGTTGTCCTGGTGTCCCCTCCATCATGACTCTTTTCCTGCGTATTTATGGTCTCCCTCCTCCTCTGGTCCGCCTTCGCAAACGCGGCGGCAATTTCCCTTCCTCTCCCACCTAACACAGCCGTGTTCGTCGCAGATACCACTGCCCTCTCTTTAGTCGGCGCGGACGTTTCAGGCATCAGATAAAAGTACAGGAACTCGACAAGTTTCATCTTAACTTCCCGGCTTGTGGTACGGCATTTGAAAAGGGACGTGATGACCAAGAGGCCGTCGAGTGTTTCGAAGGTGCGGGTGTTTAGTGGGTGATCGAGGAGTGATGTCACGAGGGCTAGTAGGGTCGCAGATTGGATTGCGGGACAGTTCGATGGGTCGAGGAGGTCAAGGAAGAGCTGGAAAAGTTGGTCAGCACATAGTGGTGGTATATGGATGGTGCAGACGAACGTTCATGTGAATTTCCCGAGCGAAGAGATCCCGACTCGGTGGATGCAGAAGCAGGACACCCTGTATCAGCTCGAGTGTTTGTATGACCAGGAGGTCATTTGTGCCATTGCTCTCCTTCCCCAGCAGTCTCTCGAGGCAACTAATGAGTCGCATGGCCACGTTCCATTGAAAGGCCTGCTGCAGCTTGAAAAATTCTCGGTAGGCAGGATCTTGATGGAGGTCGGAGAGCTTCTTAGGACTCGTTTCGGGTGGTGTTGATCCTAGTGCCAGCATTGAATGCCGCTTGTTGGCTGGGCCGGGTGTTTTGGACATGCATATCTGGGCGACGAGTCCTTCGACTTGCCTGAGACCTTTGCGGATCTTTGGTGGCGATGAAGAGGACAGGTAGTCGAAGGAGTGGGACAGGAGCGTTTCCATTACGAGCACAGAAGCAGCAAGAATGCAGTAGCCAGATACCAAGTCAGTCCTTCCACTATCGAATAAGGATACTCGCGAGTCTGCACAGATCTAAACTTCCATCGCGAATCAAGACCCTTCGAAATGTATCACAGTGAGATGGCGCGTGGACTTTCCTATCCTGGTCTGAGTCAACACTGACAGGCCGTTGCCGCAGATACGAGGTGTGAAGCCCCGCTTTCGCCACGAGGTGACCAGCGTTTCCGCACCACCAACATCAATGACGCAGCTCATTTTGCTCGGGCGGCTCAATTTTGCAAGGGATTCGAAGCATGTGATGCTTGATGGGATGTTTTCCGGGCGCTGAAGAACGACCAACGATCTACGAGCTGCAGCTTTCTCTGATTGAAACAGGCTATCAATTCGTGTTCGGTGGCCTTTGCCGACTCTGTCATGTATTTCGTCATTGCCCACGAGAGTCTCATTTGGACTTGACAGCGCTCCTTCTCAGATTGTCGCACAGCTGTTCAGCCATCAGGCAACCATCAGCGACGGGACAAGATCGTATTCGCGCTGAAAGGAGTTTAGAAAGACCAAATTGAGCAAGTTCTCAGAGCCCAGCGGCCCCGGCCTTTGCCAGTACCCGCGCGCCTGTCTCCTGCGCAACCCGTCTGGATTATCCGTCCAAGGTCAAGAGCACATGTTTCCCTGAGCTTCTCCAGCCAACACCATGTCGCTGTCTACGCTCACTGAGAATCCTTCACATCCTTCACATCCCTCGCATCCCTCGTCCCCGAATGCCATCCCCGCCAGATCAAGTTCAACAGGCTTCGTGAATGGTGTGAAGCACATCCCATCCAAGCCTGTGCTGATCTCTCTGCCGGAGGAGTCGTGGATGAGCAACCAACCGATTATGCCTCCCTCGAGCCCCACTGCCGGCACTTCCGATAATCCTACCTCAATACCGAACGGCATTGTTCCAGCAAGGCGGCATTCTAAGAGAAAGTCAATGGGAGAGAACATGTCCCAGCGCAGGCAACCTGTTGAATGGACAGCTGAAAAAGAGAAGATCATATTGGGACCGTACGACTACCTCTTCGCCCACCCAGGCAAAGACATCCGCACCGCACTCATTAAAGCCTTCGATGCCTTTCTGCGCGTCCCACCGCTTTCGCTCGCAGTCGTAACAAAAGTCGTCGGAATGCTCCACACATCCTCCCTCCTTATCGACGACGTACAAGACGACAGCATTCTCCGCCGTGGTATCCCGGTAGCTCACAACATTTTCGGCACAGCCCAGACAATCAATAGCGCCAACTACGTCTATTTCCTCGCCATGGCCGAACTACAGCATCTCGAGAACAAAGATGAGGCCACCCACATCTTTATCTCCGAGTTGCTGAATTTGCATAGAGGTCAAGGCATGGACCTCTACTGGCGGGACACCCTCACCTGCCCTACAGAAGATGATTACCTGCAAATGGTCCAGAACAAGACGGGCGGCCTCTTCCGCCTCGCCGTGAAACTGATGCAAGCCGAATCCCCTGAGAAAGGCCGCATCGACTGCGTCCCGCTCGTAAATTTAATGGGCCTGATCTTCCAAATCTGCGATGATTATCTCAATCTCTCATCTTCGATATACACCCAAAATAAAGGTCTCTGTGAGGATCTAACAGAAGGCAAATTCTCATTCCCTGTAATCCATTCCATCCGCGCGAACCCCGGCAACCTCCAACTCATCAACATCCTGAAACAGAAAACGAAAGACGACGAGGTGAAGAAATACGCAGTAAAGTATATGGAGAGCACAGGGTCATTTGAGTACACGAGGAAGGTTGTCAAGGAGCTGAGGCATAAAGCGCTGAAACTGCTTGATGAATTAGATGGGGGCACCGGGAAAGCAGTGGCGCTGAAAGGGATTCTGGACAAGATGGATATTGAGAGGCCAAGTCAGGAGCAGGTTGGTCAGCACAACAAGCAGTGATCAGCATAACAAGCAGTGACTTGTCTTATTTGCAGTGTACTGAAGATCGATGGAGCTATGAGTTGGGGTAGGCAAGAGCGTGGACCACTTGTATGTTTGTGTCGACACCTGGAGCCTCTGTCATTTTGATGGTTGAATTTCAAGAAAGTTAATGTGTGATTTCGAGCCTGGGCCAGCGACAGCCACATTGCAGTTGAGCTGCCAACACGCTGTGATGAAACGACGGCCACGGTCGTCGCGATCACAAGAGAAGACGTCGGGTTTAAGAGCGCCTTCCTCCCCAAAGTTCCCCAGTCGTTCAACGACGACGACCTAGCCTCCGTACTCCACAGATGAGATTGTGGCAGGCAACCCATTCGTGACCGGCCAAATCCAAGACCTATCCACCATGTCCTGCTACTACGAACCGAGTCAGCCGATTCATTTTTCGTCTCCTACACAGATTCTGAGTCAGCCTACGCTAATTTCAACCGCTTATTGCTTGTCAAGGCTCACTTGATGCAGGATAAAGCCTCTCGATGGGCGGATGGATGCACGGAGGGATCGGGGCAATCAAAGCCTGAAATTTAGGACGCGAACGACGGAATTTGAGGAGTTCTGGAACGTGATGATATGATACCAATTTGATCTTGAGGTTTTATAATAGTCCAAACGCAATTACCATCACTTATCCTTCAATTTGCGAGATACAACCATAATTGATATGTACCCTATGGCAATGGTTCGCATACTTTCTACAAAATGGCCGAGCTCCTCCCAAATGCCATGTTCAAGCCAGACCTTGGTACGCCGTGCTTTTCTAGGCACCAAATAGCACATGCAGGTCCCTTAGATAGACCGCCTTTAGAACGAGCTTTTCGGAGAGGGTCCACGTGTTAGACCGTTGTAGACAGCGCAGATGAAGGCTCGCATCGTTCTAAGCATAGTCAAGTACACCAACTTGAACCATTGAAGTCACTTAGACGACGCTGTCAGCCATATAGACTCAACTGCCTGATATTGCGGCTGATGGACAAGGACCCAGGGTTGTTTCCTGCCTCATCAATCAGGCCGAAACCTCAACCCCGCGACTCGGCTCCGGATTCTTCTTAGCGTGCCATGGCTGTTCCTGGGCCCTGACGCTAAGCCCCGCGGAATCATCCCTCCGCACACTTTTTCCGTCGACAAACTGCGCTCCCAATCGTCCTCTTTTGACAAAGTGTCTTTTTTGACCCCTTCGCAAAGTCATTTTTAACTCTGTGCCTGCGATCTGTCCAACCATTCCTCTCATATTTGATCTCAAAACTACACTTACAAGACTGTCAAGATGAGTGCAATTCGTGAAGAGGGCGCTGATGCAGAGCCCATCCGCGTGCTCTTCACCCTTCACGACAACATGAATGCCCTTGACTTTGTTGGGCCACTCGAAGTTCTCAGCTCTGCTTTGAATGATCCCAAGGATGAAGGTGAGCAGCAATCCAATTCTTTCTTTTCTCGACAATTTTCACCCTGTCAAAAGTCGCTGGCACCATTGGACGCCTTACACGCCTACCGTTACCCATTCCCCGCCAAGCATGCAGTATGGTACTGACTCCTCGCCAGAAGACAAAGCCTTCGACTGCGAATTCGTTGGCCCCGGCGAAAATGTCATGGCGAGCAGCGGCACCTCCTTCCGCTCCCACATGACCTACAAAGACGCCTACAAGCAACTCAGAGAGTACGACGTCCTCGTCGTCTCCGGCGGTGGTAACATCGATGAAATCATCAAATCCAAGTCCGAACCCCTCGGTCTCATTCGAGCTTTTGCGGACTTGCAGGAGCATAGTTCGGCGAAGGAGCGGACGATCTTGTCGGTTGATACTGGATCTTTGTTCTTGGCGAATCAGGGAATTCTGCAAGGTATGGCTGCAACGACTCATCCAGAGCACTACATCAAGCTCGAGATTTTGGCGCAGGAATCGGCACAGAAGGAACTCGAGACACGCACTGAAGTGATGGAGGGCGAGCGATATGTTGTCAACCAGGGAAGGTTTGATCTTGGTGATGATCTTGAGAGTAACCCGTACGTGTTCAAGAAAGGACGAACAATGAGCAGCGCTAGAAAGGGGTCTGAGGCACGAAAGATGTCGAATGCGAGACGAGAGTCTATCATCAGACGATCGACCATGAGACTTGGCGGTATGCGAGTTGTTACAGCTGCAGGATCAACCTGCGGCATCGACGCGGCGTTGTACCTGGTCTCTGCATTGGTCAGTCATGAAAGTGCGCAAGCTGTGAGCGATAAAATGCAGTATGGCTGGCAAAAAGGTGTTGTTGTTGATTCTATTGATGTCTAAATAGGACGAAACGGACATTCCGTCGCGAGTATTAGCGGCAGCCACGGAGTGTATCCTGCGTCGTGGATGTGCTAACGAGATTGGCTAAGGAGTCTGAGCAATTTATGGAAGATACGAAGAGGGCAAATTGTCAAAAACATTTCACACCCAGGGTGCTGAATGCAGTATAAGAATATCAAGGAAACAGGTAGGAGACTAGTAGATTCCGTCGAGCAATAGTGATTAGAATTTGGTACACCAGCCAGAACAGACTTCCGCGCTGAGTGATGCCTTGCCAGAGTAGCTTCGTCTTTGGCTTAACGAATGCCCGGGCAGCCACACTAATTCTGAATTCTTTGGTGATATCAGCGTTCATGACTGTGCCATATGTACAATCGCTGCGAGTCTATGGGATCCAACATGTTTCCCACGCGCGGTCTTTTGTCTTTGCTCGGCTAGATTGTGGACATGCAATTCTATCAGGCTCGCCTCTCAAAGACCGAAAACTTAGCATTCGATCTGCTGAGAAGGGAGATGAGTTGCAGCCTGTCAATAAGCCAGACTGGGGCTACGAAGAAAACGAGCCCCCCGAATTCCTGGCGATTCACTCCCCTGACTTGCTAACCTCTTCAACCCATAAGCCATCAGTTGACTGCGCGGCAAAAATTTTAGACCACACATATTGTAAAAAAGGCAGCAAAGGTCATCCACGAAGTGACTGGAACCTTTCCAAGTTAGAATTGCGCTCACGATGGCCGGAGCCTCTCCTACGGGCAATGCTTCTTCTAGCCCGCATGATAAGATATGGCATCGGCGTTTCTGCAGCCGCTTGCGCGGACAGATACTTCGTGCTCATTTACGTTAGACACCAGCGTGAGGTCGTTCGCGGTCATCTGACGCCATATGCTCGAACCCAGGATCGCTCAAGCATGCAAAACCGCTGGGTGTTGGCAGACGTCGGCCTGACAGCATCATCGGTTGAGATTGTAGTGCTCGTCGAGCCAGCGACGAGTTACCGTCGATTTGCTTCTGAACTTCCTCCCCCGGACCGAGCATGAGACCAGGACGGATGATCTTTACGAGAGAGGATGCAAGGGCTCAATTAAAAATGCATCATCGTCGGGCGTGAAATTGTAATCGTGGGATCTCTGCCACTCGGAACTTGGGAGGTAGGGGAGCGAACCTCTGCAGAATAGCCGTCTCCTGTAAAAGAAACCGCATCGAAGACATCTTTACATAAAGATTGTCTAGGAGCGAGACGTACAGCATCTGTCTCGTCAATGGTGGTTGGGTTTAATTCAAAAGGTCAATTATGTCCGAATTTGAGTCTCGAAAACGCATCTTCTACTTAACCAATCACAACTGCGAAAACTGTTCTAGCGAGGCCGGATTGTTGTGCTTACAGACGACTCTCTCTCAGGCTTACGACAGGTGGCTATCTCATTAGTCTTCTCCTGGCAGGCATCAAGATCGCCACCTTCACAAGATTCAGAAGGCAGGGTAGAGACTATCTTATGCATTTGAGATACGTGACTCGCACATAATGTTCTGAGATTAGTCCTTTCTTATACGTCCCTCGTCGAGGCTGCGACCAACCTTTGCAGGCCTGGAATGGTCTGGACAACGAGCCACATTTGCCCTACTCAGGAGTCTGGTAGAGTGGCCATCACTGCTGACATTGATTCAAATATGAAGAAATGTGTCAGCACGTCTGTGAGGAGCTCCAACCAGCTCTCGCTCCAGAGCTACGTGTAGTACAGGCTATCTTGCACGTTGTGCCGCGGAATGTTTCCAAGGCGTATTTGTGGGACTGATGAACCTGCTAATCAAAAAACATTCCACCGCGTTTTTTTTATGGAAGGAAATTGGTTGGTGGAGGGCAATGGCGGCTCTCTAAGTGCAGTTTAGGCCGGCATTCTCGGCTGGCTTGATTTCTGATTCGCCTACGGCATGAGCCTCTTTTTGGTAGCTCAGACTTCTCGCTTCAGCACGCCCACGTTGAGTCTTCTTTCAAGTCCGGATTCGCCAGGCCTGCAGAGCATCAATAAGCCACGATGTCTAGCAGCAAAGATCTGTGAACAACATTCGGTCTATTTCTAGACAGGATGAAGCGGGGTCTGCAGAAGAACCAAAGTCCGGCAAAGAAATGACATTATTTGAAATGAAACATTAGCTGTCTATCCGCTCCGAACGTCAAGGATTCAATTTTGAGTGAGCATCATACCGCCCTACATGAGTTCTCTAGGACCAAATCGTTTGGACTATTTCATTATTGGTGATGACAGTGCGGTCCATCGCAAAGCTTTGCACGAAACCAGCTGGACAGCATATGAGTCGCTTGGTGGCCAGTTCATTTATGGTGAGTGCTCCGTGCCTTAATTGTGGCATAGACAGAATCTCGAGACTTTATCTCCGAACAAGAAAATAAGTCGTTGGTCTGATCATCGCAACTATCCATAAGATCCGATTTCAATCTCCCCTGAAGCCGGAAGCCTCGATGTCTTTGCTATAGGAACAGATAGGTACGGATCTCAAAGGCGGCCGCCGAGCAGTCTACTTACGAAATTGTTTCTCATTCATTTCCAGCGCATTGTACCACAGATGGCTCGATAACGGGACATGGATGCCTGCGACCGGTGATTGAATCCCCAACTCTCTCCCTTCAAGCTCTCTTTTACCCGCTCATCTTGTCTGATACGGAGGCGCAAGATTGGCAAAATCTCGGTGGTATATGCGTGAGCGAGGTAGGGACATCTCAAGCTTCTCTGGTAGCAAACCTTCATTAATGTCGCCGATTACTGATATTTTGCTGCTCAAAAGCCCGTCGTCTGCCGTCTCGACAGTGATCACCTCTGCATCTTCGTTCTTGGTACCGACCGCGCTGTTTGGGTGAATACGTTCAACCGCTCGTCGTCCTCAGGCTTGTGGAAGGCCCTCGGCGGTAAGTTTGTTTCCACTCCCTCCGCCGTCAGCTGGGCCGACGGGAGGATGGATGTTTTCGGCATCGGGACCAATTCAGAGTGCTTTCACCAGGCTTTTTTGGCGTCTAGGTGGACGGGAAACTGGGAGAGCTTGGTAGGTTCTTTAGCAACCCAGAGATCTATTGCTCGTACTCGTTGCGAAAGCTCCGAAGCTTCTTGCAACAACTCGCCAATCCTTGAGCTCAGCTGAGAGGGTCTAGTCTGGCCAGTGCTATGGGAAAGTCAAAGCTGTTGCACCACGTCCCGACCGGCTCTTTGTCTTTGTCAAAACGAGCACAACCGGCTTAGCCTGGAAGATGTGGACCGGATCTCAATGGATGAATTTTTGGGAAAATATGTAAGTCATCTCTTCATCTGCCTGTGCTTTCGTTATCCAACAATAGCACCCCAATCATCTATAATTGTGTACTTCTGACGGTAGACAGCTCTCGAAATGGTCAGGTCATCTACGACTTCGACGTCGTAGATCATACTGGATTTGGAGAATATATATACGTTTTTAGTGTCCAGACGGACGGTGCCCTATACTACAAATTTATGCACTTGGATCGGAGATGGCATCCTGATATGCATTCATGGACGAAAATGTACGTCTAACCCGCGTTCTCCTGCCCTTCTTGGTATCCCAATCTCTGTCTGCTTCTGCGCATTACCAAAAGAAAGACCTTGGCTAACTAGCATCTATAGTGGAGGACCAGCTTGCACGTCTAGCCCGAAGGTAAGAGATCGTCTCGTCACTGACATTCGCCTGAAAATACCAAGAGTCTAATCGTCAAATAAATGCAAAAGGCTGTAGTCATGGCGGATAGGCCTGGCACACCACTCAATTTCCATGTTTTTGTTAAGGGAACCGATCAGGGGATCTATCACAACAATTTCTGGATGTTTACCACACCCGGGACAACTCTGCAACCTCGTATGTCCCCCATTTTCTTTTCGTCCTCTCTCAAATCCACATGCTTTCGAAACATCTTTGGCGCAGAGAACTGACTGGACCTTGCTTGAATACAGTGGGCGGAAAAAGTATCAGTCGTGTGGGGTGATGGACTGTGTGGCTGGTCAGCAGAGGTGGGATCTGCTAGGTGAATCACGGAATCTGGCAGCCTTCATTCACACATTGAGGAAATGAATATTGTCTAGAAAGACGTCTGTCCATCTCCGTCCATGGCTTGTTGCGAGTAAATATAAGCTGCTGCTAAAGGCGCTTACAGATCTTGTCTTGTGGTTTCGCTAAATGTTCTCCAGTCATTGAAAGAGCGAATCCTATCTGGTTCACAATTCGGATTATCATTTGCGAAAGTTGAATAATTGGCACTGCGAATCTTGACCTCGCCATGTATACATATAACACTAGTGATGAAGTTCTTGCCGAGAACGTCAAAGGTTAATGCTGGCCATAACGTATACTTTCGCCGATTTATCCGACCAAGCTTTTATAACGGTACTACAAAAGCATGTCGAGATTGATATGATAGTTAAGTCAGGTTCCTAGAGCACACTTAACAATTCGTCGAGACGACAGCACCGAGCAGCTCAAACTCTCATCGTCATGCGCTTTGGAGGCCCTGAAGCCGTTTTCCCTGCGTTATCGCTTTGCCTGGACTTATCTCAATAATGTCACTAGTCGTGCTTACAAGCTTACAAGACTGCCTCGCCCGCCCGGGGGGCTGGGATGGACCAGGCTAGGACGTTCGTCCTTGCTGAGGCCGCTGATTCCACCCCGTGCCAGTCGCACAGCAAGGGACAGAGACCGCAGAATCGCTGCCCTAGGAAAAGTACGCCGAATATCTCATTCAAGCTGGTTGTTCCTCAGGCAATTAACCCACGATTGACCTGCCTGGCGTGCTCTCACACAGCTTTATCCCACCTTTCCCCTGCCTGGCTGGCTTCAAGGGGGAAAGAGATTAGCGCTGTCATGGCACGATTCTCCACGCAGCGGACTGCGTTTCTTTCATGTACCTTTGCCAGATTACGACGGTGCTAAACGTGCCTGCGACGGGTAGACCATGCTCCTAAGGAAAGGTGTTGAGAACAAAGACAAGCACATCGATCCATCGTGATCTGTTACTGATTGCAAAAGCACTTGAAAAAGTAGGCGATCGGAATCGCTCTTCCCGTTGTGGTTCAATTCTTAACGAGTGACTGTGCTTACATACGTCCCCCTCTACGACCTGCGTCACCTAGCGCATAGCTCTCCAAACTTGCCCTCCACATCGTATTTGCTGAGACCGTGATGCATCAGAAATGCACGAACCTTGCTTTTCTGATGGTCATGAACTTCAGCTTACGTACGAATTGTCGAGTTCAGCCACGAACCGACAGATGCCCTCTGTTGATTCTTCCACCCCTTCACATGCTTGTCCTCCGACCGCGTTGACTTCCTGTTCTCTTTTGGTCAAAATTACGAGTCTTGGTCTCGTCCACACAGGCGCAGACCCGATGGCATGTCTGAGGAGATTCTGCTTGTCAGTCGCCTTGGCATGATGGCTTCGGTCCGCCGCGGGCATAGTCGATCGAGCTCTACTGGCATACTGCTCCGTCTGTATCGATGCATCTGACATGGATAATTGAAGTCTGGTGACTCTTGACTGCGTCGTCGTTGCCTGTTCGTTGAGTAAAGGTTTCCCAATAAGTCTGACCATACAAGGTCAATAATGGTTGCGGTAGTATTTCTGTGCGTATTCAGTGCCAGCTACTCAGGCTCTGTGCCCACACTTGTCATCACTCTCTCATCGATCAAACTCTCCACCAACCTGACTAGCAAAAGCGGTACTAACACTCTGCGCATCTTCATCTTTTGGGGCTGTCTTCGCCGGTCCCCTCACATACCCAGGGCGGTCGTTCGGCACACCCTCGACGTAGCGCTTAAGCCGATCACTCTGGTTGTAGCTGGCAGTCTTCGTGCGGTCGCTGATCGACAGATTCTCAAGCCCAACGCCACCGACAGTAGAAGCGGTGATATCACTTTCAGTGGCAACGGTACTCTCACCCGCTACACTGGGCGGCATGTTCTTGCCCTTGCTGACGCCGTTCTGGCCACGCCGGCCACCTTGGTTTTGCAGGCTTGGCCAATTGTCAGGAGTGAAGCCTTGAAACATAGGCGGGTATCCTTGTGGGACACCGACGCCACCTATCGCGCTAGAGTGAATGCTTGAGACGTCGTCAGGAATGTACCCAACTACGGAGCCTTCCTGTCGGAATTGGCCGTCGCCACCTCGAGCATTATGAGCGTGACCATTCCTGCCATTCATCATGCCGCTAGCCATATGAGAAGCATGGTTGTAGGCCATCTGATATCGCTGTGGTCCTCGATATGTCTGCTTCGGTCGGCTGAACTGGTGCAAGCTGAGTTGCAGATTAGATAATGGGCCCTCGACCAGGCAATTTCGCTCCTTGAAGTGCAGAAGAAGGTAGTGCCATAGCGGATGTTTGGACAGGACCTTTGGGTTTCCGAGAATGACGAGACCATATTTGGCACGGGTCAAAGCTACGTTTAGTCGCCGCGGATCAGACAAGAAACCGATGCCTTGGTGGTCGTTTGATCGAACACAAGTCAGGATAATGTAGTCTTTCTCTCGCCCTTGGAAAGCGTCGACTGACGCAACTTCAATCTCCTTGTATTGTTCTTTCTTGAATGTACCGGATGCTTGCATTGAGCTGACGACGTAGCTTCGCTGGCCTTCGTAGGGAGTGATAATGCCAATGTCCTCTGGCTTGACACCAGCCTTGAAGAACCGAGTGACAAGCTTCTCGACATTCGCGGCTTCTGTTCGATTGAGGTAGGATGTGCCAGATGCTGAAATCTCTTCATTGCCGAGATTAGCCCAGAACATCATTGGCGCGTCGACCACGGGCCATGGGAAGTCCACGTCTCGTCGAAGTCGCTGTTGCATTGTGACACCGTTCTGAAGTGATCCTTCGTAGAACATGTTTGATGGGAATTCTGACAGGCATGGGTGCATACGGTACTGCACATTCAATCGAATCGGCGCACAACCCAAAATGACGAGTCGTTCAAAGAGGGATTGATTCAGACCAGCCTTTGCAGCCTTTTTGTTCATAATAACAGGACCTAGTTGTTGATGATCACCAACGAGCACTACTTGCTTGCATCCAAGCACAAGTGGGATCATGCACTCTGGCTCGGCAGACTGAGTCGACTCATCAATGAGAACAGTTCTGAACTTGAACTTGGCAAGTCGAGGGTCGCCGGCGCCAACACAAGTGCAGCAGATGACATCAGCGTTGGTCAGAATCTCTCGTTCAGCGGCTCGTGTGAGGGTCTTGAACTTCTTCTCGTCCTGGCTAGAGAGCTCACCAAGTTCAGACTTGAGCTGGAAGAGCTTCGTCAGCTCGACGTTGCTGTCATTCATTCGGACCTGTTCATGCAGGGATAGAAAGCCGACCGGCGACTCAACATCCTCCCTCGACTTGGCCGTAACTCTGACTGTCTTCAGTCCAGTTCGGTGTATCCGCTCGCAAAGCTGATCGACTGCTACATTTGACGGCGCGCAGACGAGGACTTGACCGCCGTTGATCTTGGACAGATGGTAAATGATGGTTGCCGATGTGACTGTCTTGCCAGTACCCGGAGGACCTTGGATAAGGCTAAGTGGCTTCTGCAGGACGGACTTGACAGCATTGATCTGAGATCCGTTCAGCTCAGGTAAACCCGGCACACTAAACTTCTTCGGCAATTGGGTCTTCATGGGTGCGGCAGCGACTTCGTGTCCAAGTAGTCGATGGAAGATGTAGCCTGAGACACTCATTTCATCGATGGCAAAGGTCTTCATCGCCAGCTGCATTCGGTCGAAAGAGGTGGCCTTCCACACGTAATCCGCGGTGAAGTTGTGGGTACATTCTGTTGGCACGGACTTGTGATCACCCTTTGCACGCAACTCGATTGTGACTTCGTCGGACTGGTTGTTCGGGATCTTGATGACATACCCAACACCTTCCCACGGCGAACGTAGCTCACCGGTGTACTTCAGTCTCATTTCATCACCCACTGCAAGCTTGACATCGCCGAGTTCCAGCTTCGGCAGAATGAAACTGGCCAGGTGCTTGTTGTTCAGCCCGAGGTCCCAGCGGACTATGAGACCGTCTTGCGACTGTGATTCCTTCAGTTTCTTATCATAATCAGCCTCAATCTTTACTAGCGGACCAAACACGTTCTGGTATTGGTATGCGTCGTCATATCGTAAGAGCACGGGGGCAGGTTCATCGTCGATGTTAGCGGCTTTCTCCAGATCTGTGATGGTCGCGGTGGCATTCTCCTTCCACAGCTCTTCCAGCTTTGCGATCATTTGCGGGCTCAGGACTCGCGCTCGTAATTGTTCTTGATCTGATGGTTGAGCGACGAGCCAGGAGAGGAAAGAACGATCTTCAATAAGGGGTTGCCACCTCGAGGTATCCCAGTTCATGTCTTTCGAGGAGGGCATCGCGGCGCAAGGCTGTCGGCATAGTAGGACCACGACAGTGTCGGATTTTGCAGGGATGAAGCCTAGAAGAAAGACGTTTTTGGTGCCGCAGTTGTAGCATTCGAGAACCGTGTCTCCAAGCGAACTGCTGGGGTGTAGTTGGACTTCCTTGTGGCGTGCTCGGACAAGATGGTTGACGATATGGGCGGAGGAAGTGTTGCCTCTAGCACTGCAGAACCATTTGCTGCAGGTGAGACAGCGCACGACGCTAGCCGGGTTGTGTATGCCGCAGTACCTGGCAGAGTCAGTCAGTACAAGTCCTCTGTTCCAGTTGTATTGTCACTCACGCGCAAGCATGGGGAGGCAATTCCTTCTCTTCTTCCTGCTTCGTAGCCTGTTTCTGTTCTTGCGCTGCGCTTGTCAGACTCTCCATGTCATCCTCCTCACCATCTGCTGAGTCGTCGTCATGCTGTCTTCTTCGCGGGCCCTTCGCCAGACTGAGGATGCTCTCATCCGGGTCAACCGTTGACACGTCGTCAGTGGCATTGATTGCGGAAGCCGAATTGGAAACCATGTGGTTTCCCATAGTGTTGAAAGCTTCCATGTTGGCGAGTCTCGCTCAGCACTCGGCAATTCCAGAAGTTGGGTGTATGCAAGACCTTTTAAGGGCTCCACGAAGTCCCTCGTAACCAGCGAACTTTGCTGGATGACAAAATGCGCCCTGCCTGTGACACACAATACTGGACGATGAACCGAGCAGGCGCCTCTCAAACAATGAAATGGGACTTGACCAAAGACCGAGAAAGACTCCTCCTCACTTCTGTGTATATAATGAAAGAGGAAAGGTAGGGTTACGGAGAAAGAGAGACGAGAGGAAGAAGTTCTGGCGTACAGGAAATCGATACCGTGCGGCGAGAACGGCTCACTTCTGCAGGTGTGGTTGCGGTGGGCACGCAGGGACAAATTTGTGTTTGTTTTGTTTGCACTTTGCGCATATGCCTGGGGGGTTCAATACCACATTTTGCTGCAACACGTACAGTAGCGGTGAATAGAAAGGTGTCGCTGCAGCTTGCTTAACATGGGAAATGCATATCATTACACCTTGGGTATCATGAGACATATCCGAGCAGAAACTTCGCTTGCCCGTCCGTCAACGCCAACTTCAACACTATTTAGTCGAGTGCTTCTCAATGCGCCTTTCACAGGTAATCCTTTTTCCTCCCCGTCCTCGTAAACTGCGTCAAAGCCCACTCGACCTCCCCAGCCGCATCCTTCTCCAGTGTGCCGCCCTTAATCTCGAAACACCTCATCGTCATCCGCGGCCCAACCTCCGCCAACTCAATATCCCGATATCCAGTCTGTACGAATACATGGTGCCGCACTTCGATGCTATCCTCAATGTTTCTAAAAGTCACTACTCTGTTGCCGACACGATGTGGCCCATCCCGCGGGGGAAAGAGGTGTTTCAGGATTTGCACGACACGTTTGCCGAGGCGAGTGCTGAAGCCTTCGAAGACGAGATGCGGGTAAGATTCTGAGACCGTGCCTCGGCTCGCATTAGGGATGTCAGCGCGGAGCACGACGTTATGGAGACTGAATTTCGCCGTCGGACCATGCGGGAGGTGCGAGACTGTGATGGCGGTCGGTGTACCTCTGTGTTCGTGTAACAGTATTATGTCGGTGAGCGCCGCGGCTTTGGCCGATGATAGAAGATTGGGTAATATCGTGTTGCCTCTATTCAATCTTATTGCCGTTGGTAATAACAGCCTAATTTCTTTCGAGAATGTCGCCAGTCTTGTGCTAGGACTGCGTGAGGTAGTGACCAGCGGTCTTGGATCTGACAGGCCAGAGAGCATCGAGTATTCGTCGTCAAGACTAGCTTGTGCTTCCGCTGTTTCAGGATCGAGGGACTCGTCGTATTTAAAGTCTGCGCGCAGCGATTTGTCGTTTGCGACTGATGCATCGAGCTGTTTACCGGTCGCAAGGGACTTCTTAAGCAGTGCTCGTTTTTCGGCTATGCTGGCATCGCGTAATTGGAGTGCACGCCGGTACAGGTAGTCCCTCCGCTCACGAGCCTGTCGGCGGTCCATGTCGACACTGTCTGTATCGGCATTGAAAATGCAGAGCACTGATTTAACGCCGCAGAGGTTTGTAGAAAACCTGTGGCAAACAGAGCAAACAGAGCTGGTTGGTAAACCAGGGTCGCCCTGAGATCCTGGCGGGTATCTAGGACTTAGCCCACATCACAGGTAAAACAAACAGCTTGCTCCAGGTTCAGAAGAAAAATGGCAAAGAACCCTTGATAGGGGTCAATTAGACCAACATGTCTACCTACAATGTCGGCTATCCCTTCTCCGAGATGTCCACCATGGGATCGCCTTGCTAAATTCACGTGGGCCGAGTTTTGTGCGAGCCTCAGAGATCGCGACACACTTTGTCGCTTGCTCTTTCGTATTTGTGAGTAAGTGCTGACCCTCTTCTATGATTTATCGCCTTGTGCGTCGTCATCCTCAATAGATAAACAAGCAAGTGCCATCCTTATTTCACTCACCACCTGCTCAACCAATTTCCCACTGCTCAACAATGATGCCTCCTTTTCACTCGTTGGCAAAATTTTGCCTCGCAGGTCCTCCTTGCTCACGTCAAGACATTCCTTCAAATCCGCCGCAAGAGCTTTCTTATGCTCATCGAATCTATCCAATGCCGGTATCGTGCTCGGGTCAACCGCAGCAGAGGCACCTGCACTCCTGTAATCGCCCAGTACGAAGCTCAATAAACTCAGAGTCGCCACTTCTTTGGCCTGCGTCAGCGTGATAAACTCCCCCTTCATCGGTCGGAAACTCGTAGACGCCCGACCAAGTTGGTTTGGGAAAGCGTTGATAAACCCACTGACCTCCGCTGCAACAGGCGCCCGAACGGCATGCAGCAGATTAAGACTCAACGGCACTATGCCCTCTGCCCAAATCGTGTACAGACTCCTTGCATGTGCTCTTGAGTCAAGGCTGCCCGCTCCATTAGAGATATTTTGTAGGACTTGCGTGACGCGTGCTGTCAGGAGCTGACTGAGTACGCCTTCGACGGCCATCTCTTCGGCAACCGCGGGTAACGTAGACAAAGAGACGAGGAGGCGCGACGCGTATTCACCGTGAATGGCGTCGTGGTCTGTGGATGCATTGGCAAAGAGGTGGGACCACATGTACAATTTCATCACGCTTTCCACAGTTCCTGTTGCGATGAGACGTTCCGAGAGCTGTGACACGAACTCAGGCAGACGAGCCATGCGAAGGATGGTTTCAAGAATGTTTGAGATCAGCGCTATGTCTTTGAGGCCAATGTCGATTTGTTCAATGCGCGTTTGGCGCTGCATCTCTGCTTGTTTCTGTTCTCGCAGTATCGATACGATTGATGCAAGTCCTTGTCCGATTACTGAAGTTGCAATTTCGACCACTTGTGGCGCTATGCTAGTTGCATGCTTGAGGAGATCGCCGGCCGTCGGGTTCTGAGACGCCAGCGGCTTCCAACCCGACCCGAGATGGAATTGGAGTGCCAACAGCACCACTGAGAGACTCGTTCGCCAGTATTGCAGGCCATCGTTGGCAATGGCCTGCTCATAGGTTGCATTGCTAAACAGCGCGCTTCCCCATGCTGGTACCAGCAACTCCCTGAAGTCCGAGCCTTTGGACTGCTTCTCGACGAGGCGCTGCGTCAGTGCGAGGGCCATGTCGGCGCGTGACTGACGAAGGTTGTCAAAGAGCTGCTCAGGTGGGTATCTTGTTGTATTGGCAGTCAGACATCGCTGCGAGATGTGTGCCATGGTCTTTTGTATATTGTGATCTTGCACGAAGAACACTGCATGCTCTATGCACAAATTTTTGAAGCTGTAGAACAGCCTGAGCTCAGACTCGACGACTCGCAGATTGTTGTTTGCCCGCTCGACTTCAGCGTAGTATGACTGGTCTGTCTGATTCCTTTGGCGCTGAGGTTTCCACGCTGCGTTATCGCTGAGCACAAGATCTGCCGTCGACATATCATAATAATCGCTATCATCTGACTTGATTCGAGGATTGTTCTTGAATTCACTAAGGTCCAGACCAAACTTTGCCGAAAAGTTCTTCGATAGATTTGCATGTAAAGAGGAATTGTAGCTGGAGACGTCAATGGCGTTTGTCGTGAGCCAATTCACTAGCGGTATGAATACTCGCATCAAGGCGAGGTCCCTAACTGATTTGTCGTACTGCAGATGGACTGAAGCCAAGTCAACAATCAGGGCTGACAAGGTTCTCCGCTCAGCGTCTAATCTCGTTTGTCGGTTCTCAGGAGAGTTTGTAACGTAGTGTATGAGTGCTACAAATATATCCTTTTCTCTTGATCGCATCGAGTCCAATGTCCATGACCAGTTCTGTTGCGCAGTAATCATGAACTTCAGTATTGCCTTCAGCAAGCTGGTGTTCCCTCTAGAGGTTGCTGGCTCAATTTCCGTTAGCATGTCTACCGCTCGCTCAATGAGAAGCTTGCCACGATACGCGTTATCGCCCTTCTCTGAAGGCTGTTCCTTCTTGTCGGGTGCCGAGCCTGTCATGATCACCACAGACAGCCATTGCTGGTCTTTGGTCATCAGCCAGTCCAGAAGCCTCCATGCTTCTGCTGCAGTACTTGCTGATGATGATTGAGCGACAACAATATTCAGGAAATCGATGGATGAGCTTGATCCAAGATGTCCCAATAGCGAGACCGGCTTTTTTGACACGACAAATTCGAGCAATGAACGCAGCAACCGGGAAGCGTTGTCGCCATTTGAGCTCGCAGGGGTATAGACATTCCTGACGAGTATTGGACAGAGGTCGAACAGACAAGGTTCTAGGCCAGACACAGGTAGGTCTTTTGCGAGTGCTGCATCCAGAATTGCGTTTGAAAGATAAAACAAATCTTGTCGACACTTTACAACATCTGACGAGTGGTTAAAAGGCTCGAATAAATCAACGAAGGCAAGGAGGTGAGAGAGTATAGACCCAGATTTTGCATCACCTATCGCTTCAGGACGCAGTCTGTTCAAAATAAGCTCCACCGCGGGCTCAAAGCACGCTGTCAATATCGATGAAGATGAGCCTATGCCAAATCTGTACTTCAGCAACTTTGCAAAGCTTCTGCATATTATCGATATTATCCGCGGCTTCTGACCTAGAGGTAGGCTCTTCCACTGCAGCATGGACTCAAAAACTTCAACCATATTCAGGGTCATCCCATGGAGTGTACGGTTGTGACTTTTTGAGTTGCTGTTTGGTAGATTCGTCGTGGATTTTGTCCCCCATTGTCGACCATTCGCAGGATCAGGTGAAGAATGCCGTAGGGCGGCAATGACCAACTCATCGTACAAATAGGCCATAGCCTCGGTGACTGGAGCACTTCCCGACATCGATTCGACACCCGAAATGACGGCGTACAGGAGACTACTAGCTCCATGTAGGTCGATCATGCTAGTCTTTGCAACAAGGGACCAAAACTGCGCTGGTTGCACTTTGAGGATTGCACGCGCAAAAGCAATCGTCGAGCACAGCACATTTGTATCAAATGTGTTGGTCGGTCTTCTTCGATAGGCTTGGAGTTCTTGTTCGAGGACATTGAATACCAAGCTGGCAATGTCTGAACCAAAACTCAGGCTCGCACTTGACTCGCGCAAAATGAAATCGATCTCGTCGCTTCGCTTGCTCGCTTCATTGCTTTGAGAGCTCGTCGTAATCAACAAGTTCGTCAGAAGTAAGATCAGCTCGGCCGCTACATCCGAAGGAGATTCATGCGGCGACACCACCTCATAGAGCACGCCGTCAGAGTGTCTTTGAAGCCAGTCTCCGACCAGCTGTAGCCCCGAGTAATCGTAGTGCCACCGTACGATAGGTGGGTTTGATTCAGCTATGACCTCTCCTATCGTGTCTCCAGGTATTATCATAGTCTTCGATTTATCATTGCCTTGCGTCAGCAAAGCATTTCCTTGTTGTGGGAAGGCAAAGACGTTGTTGTCAAGTGCCACCAAATTTAGGTTCTCGTCTTCTCGGATAGTATGGTATGAATCGAAGGCTCCGGTCGCGACATGTGTGAAAAATTTAAGATTCTGCAATCGATGTGTAATGAACTGAGTCCCTTCGCTGAATATCTCTGTCTGGGCCAACTGTCGACAGAGCCTCAAGAAAGGTAACGCTTCGAAGGGAAATCGAGCTTCTGCCACGTCGAGTATATCTTGCACCGCGGGTTCACTGCCAAGGAAGCGCAAGCAAGCAGCTTGCGTGAACGGCTGAGACGCAGAGCTTGGGTCGCGAGGTTCTAACAACGCAAGTTGAGGTGTCAGGACATGCGGGCCATATTTTTCTGAAACGGGCAACCACGCGGTAGACGTTACCACAAGTTCCTGTATTATGCATGACCTCTCCGTCTGAATCACAGCAAGAATGTCTGCGCCTGGAAATTGAACCATCTCAGCGAGCATGTCAGCAACACCCAGAACATCGGTAGTGTGTTTCAGGATGACGCCGATTGGGTCGGAGATAGGGGAAGCCGCCATGATGGCGTCCATTATGTCCTCACATAAGCTTTGCTGGGTCGAAGCTGGCATAGAACTGCGTCTCCCGGTCGCGCTGTCATAAGTGGCCACATCACTTCTTTGTAACAATGGACTATCTCTTCTTTCTCTTGCTTCAATAGCTTCGCTTCTCACCTTCTGTAGAACCAAAGACCAGGCAAAAGCCGCAGGGACGGCTTGCATGCACTCAGCATCCACAGCATTGTACAGATTCTGGTGTACCTCCGAGACGGTGTCAAAATCATGCATCCAATGTGGCTCTGGGTCCGCATCTAGGTCGTGAATGGTGCTCGCCGGATCGACAAAAGCTAAGGTGGTAAGTGCTGTCAAGAGGTGAAACTGCCGTAGTTGGTCTGGAGTCAGCAGAGCACTCGGCTGTAGCTCGCTGAGGTAGCGTAAGTCACCCATGATCTGGAACCACTTTCTCAAAGGTTCCGCTTGGACCGCTGGAGCCGAGCGAATGGCAGCAATGACGACTTGCATCAGATACAGCACATAATGGAGGTGGCCAACCTGCCAGATGTAGTTCGAATCTTCATCTATGACGTCCCACTCAGGACCCTTGGCGTAACGCTCGAGTGTACTAGCGACCAACTCTGTGCAGAGGTTGAGTCGTTCTTGTGGGTTCGAAAACTGTGGTGGTGAGTCCGGGCCAACTATCGCGAGCTCTGTAGCTAGGTTCTGGTCTTGCAGAGCTAGCCATGTTCTCGAAAAACCAATGCATTCTTGAAAGTAGATGAATATCTGGCGGCGCCTTCTCGCTGAATCGGTCTTGAACTCTTCCTCGTCTCGTAGCCTGAACGTGGTAGCTTCGAAGTCGGCATCGAATGTCCACTGCGAATTATAGACATCCTTCAGACTGGCAACTTCAGCTTCTGAATAGCCAGCCTGCAAGTGTAACATGGGACGATTCTGCCACTCCAGCAGCACGAGTCTCAGTGCTTGTGTTTGGTCCAGCTTGAGCTCTTTGCTTAACCATTCTGCGTCTCCTTTAACTTGAGCAATATCGTAGTGCTTATTGGAAGAGGGAGAGAGGTTGATGGCAGCAGTCGTCGTCTCATACTGCTTTTGGCTATTCGGCGAGGGCTTTTCGAAGGATGGGGTCTTAGACAGGATCTGACTCCGGACTCTTCCATCAGAAAATATGTGTTTCCAATACTCCCGATCCTCCTGGGCTACGTTGCTGAGATTCCAGATATGCACGGGGACATCTATCCACGATCTTCTGCCAGTCAGTCCAAGTTCCGGTCGCAACTGATTTTTGGGGACTTACAAGATATGCGCTTCTTCCGCAAAGAGTCTGAGCAGATCTGGCAAGTAGAGGCTGCAATTGGGAGCCATTGCGCATCTGGAGACACCCAGATCGGTTGCCGGAAGTCGTCAACATGCTGCCTCAGAATTTCCTAGGCATATCAACATGGACAGCCCGTTGGAGACGCGCCGGCCGTGAACAAACGCGTCAAACATGAACGGCAGAAAAGAGCGCTAGTCGAAAAAAAGTTCACAGCGGAAGGCGCGACTCACCGAGGTCCTTGGATCGGTCGGATACTGGAGCGTCCGGCCGCTGGTCGAGCTGAAACTCTCATTGCCTCTCCCCTCAGTTGCACAATATCACTCCAACATGCCTGCGCCAGATCTAATAGACCATTCACGGTTCGATACTCCTCCCGCTGCTAAACTCGACACCGCCTCGAATCTCATTCTCATCGACAACTATGACTCCTTCACCTGGAATGTGTATCAGTACCTGATTCTCGAAGGCGCCACAGTGACAGTCTACCGAAATGACAAGATTACATTGGATGAGCTTATCGCAAAGAAGCCGACTCAGCTCGTCGTATCCCCTGGTCCAGGTCATCCAGATACCGACTCCGGCGTTAGCAAAGATGCCATCAACCACTTTGCAGGCAAAATCCCGGTCTTTGGCGTATGCATGGGCCAGCAATGTATGATCTCGGCGTTTGGAGGCAAAGTCGACGTTACAGGAGAAGTGCTACACGGTAAGACATCTCCTCTAAGGCATGATGGAAAGGGTGTCTACGCTGGCATACCCCAAGACATACCGGTAACGAGGTATCACTCTCTTGCTGGCACATACCCTACGCTGCCAGAATGTCTGGAGGTCTCAAGCTGGATTGCAATCGGTCCTGATGGTGGTAGAGGCGTATTGATGGGTGTGAGGCACAAGGAGTATGTTATGGAGGGTGTACAATTCCATCCGGAGAGCATCCTGACAGAAGAGGGACGGACCATGCTGAAGAACTTTCTGAAGATGACTGGAGGTACGTGGAGTCAAGAAAGCAAGAAACAAGTCAACGGTGTCAATAGCTTCGATGGGACGGAGAAGAACAACAACATACTTGAGAAGATCTATGCACGGAGAAAGGAGCTAGTAGCGGCACAGAAGCTTGTGCCTTCGCAACGGCCACCAGACCTGCAGGCTGCCTACGATCTGGGTCTTGCACCTCCACAGATATCCTTTCCAGACAGATTGAGACAGTCACAATATCCAGTCTCACTCCTCGCCGAAATCAAACGTGCCTCCCCATCCAAAGGTATGATGCAGATCGACGCGTGTGCTCCTGCTCAAGCGAGAAAATATGCCCAGGCAGGAGCATCCGTTATCTCAGTGCTGACCGAGCCGGACTGGTTTAAGGGCAGCCTGGAAGACATGCGGTATGTGCGGCAAGCTCTAGAAAGCATGCCAAACAGACCGGCTGTGCTAAGGAAAGAGTTTATCTTCGACGAGTATCAGATACTTGAAGCACGACTGGCTGGTGCGGACACAGTGCTTCTCATAGTGAAAATGCTGGACGTGGAATCGTTGACCAGGCTGTACAAGTACTCACAGAGCCTGGGCATGGAGCCGCTGGTAGAGGTCAATACTGCTGAAGAGATGAAAATTGCTGTCGACCTTGGCTCGCAAGTCATTGGTGTCAACAACCGCGATTTGACTAATTTTGAAGTCGACCTTGGCACGACTAGCAGATTGATGGACATAGTTCCAAAGTCGACTATTGTTTGTGCTTTGAGCGGAATTTCAGGACCCCAAGATGTGCAAGCGTATAAGAAGGAAGGCGTCAAAGGCGTGCTCGTTGGTGAAGCGTTAATGCGGCCCGCTGACACGGTGACGTTCATCGCACGGCTGCTGGGAGAGCCCCTAACTCCGAAGACGAGCGTTAGGCAACCACTTGCAGTCAAGATTTGTGGCACGAGGTCTCCAGAAGCTGCAAAGGCTGCTATCGACGCTGGTGCCGACTATGTCGGCATCATTCGTGTGCCTGGACGGACGAGATTTGTGCAAGATGATGTCGTGGAGAAGATTGTGCAAGTTGTGAAGACTACCAGAAGAAACAGTATCGTTCAAGCAACAGCGGCACATGTGGGCGCCGAAGACTATTTTGATTACAGCTCAAGATCGCTGATCCGGCCTGGTCGTGCACAGGTGGTGGGCGTCTTTCTCAATCAGCCACTCCAGACCATCATTGACGAGGTGTACAAATTTGACTTCGACTTGGTGCAATTGCATGGCGTAGAGCCTCTCGAATGGGCCAGAAGCATACCTGTACCAGTCATTCGTCGCTTCGCACCAGGAGAGGTCGGTTTCAGTGCAAGAGGCTACCATGCCTTGTCGCTACTGGACGCTGGCGCAGGAGGATCAGGCAAACTGTTGGACAAAGCAGCGTTAAGAGCATTGTTTGAGCAAGATCCTAGTGTCAAGGCGATGCTCGCTGGAGGTCTTACCGCTAACAATCTAGCAAGTGTGCTTGAACAGCTTGGGCCGTATCGAGACAACATCATCTCAGTGGAGACAAGCAGCGGTGTCGAGACTGATGGCAAACAAGATCTGCAGAAGATTGCAGCGTTCGTTTCTGCGGCAAAGGGCTGAAGAAATAGCTTCAAGTCTGTTCGCGGACTGCCAACCAAGAATACTCACACCAGTTGAATGGAGACGAGATGCCGGGTCTTCATAAGCAACGATCAGCACTCTGCCATGGATCAGTGCACACCCAACGTGCACATTGGCAGTGAAAACGAACAGCTTACCCTTCCAGACGGCACGTCGTCGCACAGGGTTCGTCTGGGTCCTACTTCTGCAGGATAATTCTGCACCCGCCGCGGTCTCGGCGCCGCTTTTATGACCTCTTACTCCTACGTCAGCTCAATTCCACTTCTGACAATCTTCAAATGCACGGCTGCATATCAGTCCCATTAATATTGTCGATGTAATGTTGGCACACAATGATACTGAATACTGGCTGTCAAACACCGTCTGTTGCACGTCCAATTCCTTTTTGCGTTATTCAGGGACTTTTTCCCTCTTAACACTGCCTTCCGGCTTTCACTAACTGCCCTGGATATCTGCTTGACTGATCTGTCTTTGCCTGACCAGCAGGCGTCCTCATGCAATGCGCCAAAGGCCAGCGACTTTCAAGAAGGCAGTGATCGCCCATACTGACGATCTACCCACAACTGACCGAGACAAGATCAAAGGCTGGATCGAGCACAATGGCGCGAAATACGCCAAAGAGATTACTGACGATGTCACCCACTTCATCATTGGATCAAGTTCATGGAAAAACTACAGAGACGAGCCGACAGGTACGAAAAGCCCACGCATCTTGCCCGCTTGCTTTTTAATTATAGCTCGCAGTGAAAGCCGCCCGAGCAAAACGTACAATCTACCTGATGAAGCTTTCCTGGCTCAAAGACAGCTTGAACTTCAATAAGCGCAGACCATTCGATGAAGTCACTGAAAAGTATACCTGGGAGATCGACCATGCCAAGAAGGTGCGACAGAAGAGGAGAGAAAAGCAGCTAGCCGCGTCTAAAGAGAAGGTCACGGCTAGAAGGGCTGCTACGAAGGAGGGAGCTCGAGCCCTTGTTAACAACAGCGACCCCGCCAACCAAGGCAATTTCGAGGACTGCTCGTACGAACCATGTAGGGAGTGTAAAGACAATTGCGCTACACAGAATAGTGGCAGAAAAGCTGAAGCTGAGAGTCTAAGTGATAAGCCAAAGGTTATCAATTGTGGTAAGTTCGTCATTTTCACTGTTGTTTGCGAATAGGGTTGAGAATGAGAGTCTGCCTTATCGTGCTTACTGACATCATCTGGTATAGGCATTAAATTTGACAAGCCTTTCATTAATGCCGAACGAGAAATGGCACTTGGTATGTCATCCCGGCATTGCTGATCCCTCCGTGACCCTAACAGCGTATCAGATGGCTACCGACCGTACGTTGACCCAAGCGGCTTCACGTATGTAATCACACTTGTACGGAATGACGTCTTCGGGAACATACAGGAATGCTATTTTATTAAGGTACCTCAACCCTTTCTATTCCTGTGTTTTGCGCAACATCTGAGACGCCACCTTTTCCTGGTCACTACCCGCATTAATGCTGAAGCGAAGCATGCGCAGTCCTTCGGGAAGCCGGAATCCTTCGTTTCAGGGCTGCGTCAGCTTCGAACTTGCGAGTACGATCCTCACGGCCCCGTTTCAGCTAGTCGCACCCCTCTGAGCATGTTGACACGTGGATGGAAAACCAATCCCTGTTGGAATATCACCCCAGCCTCGAAGCTATGGGACTTGAACATATGTATCTTACCTCCACAATTAGATCAACTTCAAAGTCTTCCTCCCCGTTCACCCATTGGCCTCAGCATATCCCCTTTTCCATCTACTCGGTCACCACCCATCATCCAGGTCCTGGCTCCAGTTCAATATTCGCGCATGCACCCTTTTCGTCACCTCGCGACCACGTTCCTTAATCACTCGCTTACATGTTGCAGCTCTACGAATCATTCGATGGACCTGCGCAGATGGCTGGCGATATGTCATCGATGCCCGTGTCCACCACATCGGATACTCCAGTGTTCACCCCCACGCAAAGCGAGATTCCATTCATCGCGAGCAAAATAATGTCTCTTCCTCTTTCAAACTCTGCCTACACCGAGTGCGCGAAGATGCATGAACTACATGGGAAACGATTTGCGCTTTACGCCCAGTATACCAAGAAGTCGTGTACTGATACCCGTACAAGAACCCTCTACGAAAACACACTCACGCTCGTTCCAAAGGGCAGTCTCTTCGACTTTGCGTACAGCGCTTTCAAGAGATTCTTCTCTAAAAAGACGGGCATAAAGTGGGAATACACATTCCACGAAAATGGCGGTAGTGGGCAGATTAATCAGGATGCAAATCAAGTTAGCGGTGCAGGACAGGACATCAATACTACCTTCCTTGTAACTCCTGATCAGCTCCCCACCGGTAAAATGTGTGTCGATACCTCAGCCTACGCCAAGCAAAGTAGCCACGCCGATGCCACATCGAGTACAGTCACAGCAATGACACTCGCTCGTTCAGTCGGCACGAGTCTCTTGCGAACCAGTCCGAGCATTATGTCAGCTGATAGCGGTCATTTCAAGTATGTCCCAACTTCGACTGAAGATCTCGAACATGTGCAGAGTAAGTATGCGAGACAGTTTGGCGAGGAGTGGTTGCCTGCCAGGTCAGTGAAGGCGGAGAATGAGAAGCTAGAGAGAATGAAGGTCGAGAATCTGGATGGGTAGATGGAGGCCAATATCGAGAATCGTAGGGACAGAGATCAGTCGCGAACTTGAGTCGAAGCAAATACGAAGTTTCTATAGATTGAAGATTACAGCTGGCGAATATCGAGATAGCAGCAGAAGAATATTCGAAGGAATATGGCCTAGGCGGCAGCGATGGAGCGGCGACGGATCTGAGAATCACGAACTAGAATTTGACTACATGAAGACAGAAAAGACACAGCATCAGTGCTACTGCCATATTAGCAGATTGATAGCTAGAGTAAAAATGAGATCGTCAAGCAGGGATAAATAGTGGCTTGACATTGACGAATGCTAGGCAAATTCGACACTGCACAAGAACACACGTTACATTAACGGCGCCGATGTTTTCAGTCCCATAAATCTTGCTGCAACGTATCATGGTCCACGGTACCTGACGATAGAGCGTGCAATGTAGGAGAAACGTTGTAAAGCTTCTGCTACGATTGTGCTTTCGGCCAAAAAGTGTCGTTCAAAAAAAGTCTTTTGCAAATTCCAATCGTTGTTGCCCATCCACAGACAACCGTACCGTCAAATAGGTAGGACGGGTTGAGCTAGTGATGCTATAGCCATCAGAAGTCACGGTGGAATAATATCTGCTGCATAACGCACGTCGGGGAGCGGTGCAAGGCGATGAGGTTGCAGAGAACTGGGCTGAAGTAACGAACAAGCTCGCAAGAAACATAAGCGCATGATAGTAACAGCCTGCTCGTAATCTGCCTCATGGAAAGCGCAAGTCTGGAGAACGAAGATGGCAGACGGGATGTGATGTTGATTGCTTCGAGCGTTCGGGACCACCACGATCTGCGCTTCAGGGTTTATGATCAACCGCAGCGATTCCTTTTCTGCCAGTCTCTGGTCTCTTACTGCGCACTGTAGCCACCGTCAACTACGACGCCCTCCCCAGTCACCCAACAGGCATCCTCGCTTGCCAAACTCACCGCCATCCTCGCCACATCTCCGGCTCTACCCCACTCACCCCACGGGGTCAAGTTTCTCATTTCCTCTTCGCGCTCCTGATTACCCCAATTCCCAGCAGTCATGGCCGTCCTCAGAAATCCAGGGCACAGTGCATTGACATTGATTTTGTACGGCGCGTAGTCGAGTGCAAGTTGCCGAGTTAGGTTGAGAACGCCGCCCTTGCTGGCACAGTATGCGGACGTTCCATGCGGTAAAGCAATGCTGGCGAGCATGGAAGCAACATTTATGATCGTGCCGCGCCGAGCAAGTGGATGAGCATCCGAGAAAGTTGTGCTTGACCGTGTACCTGGTGGTGGATTTGATGAAACGGCCGACGCTGAAGAAAGTGGCAGGAGCTGTTGGGTGATCATCTGGCCGAGAACATATTTGTTGGTGACGAATGTGCCACGAAGGTTCACGTTGCTAATCACAGAAGTCAGTGATTCGTGGAATGCGACGACTTTTGCTTTGAACTGACATAACACGATCCCAGTCCTTCTCCTCCAGCTCATGTACCAGCGGTGATCCTGAAGCATTTCCAAGTCCTGCATTGTTGACCAGACTATGACAGGCAGGTCAGCTTCGTCAGAAAGTTTCCTTGGTTCAGGCCGAGGTGACCTCACATGTCTATCCTTCCTCCGCCATCTACAGCAGCTTTCACCATAGCTTGCACCTCCTCTGTGTTGTTGACGTCAGTCCAGGAAAATAGAGCTTTGCCGGTGCCATAGGTCGAATTAATGAGCTCATGAGTAGGAATATGGTCTTCCTCAATTCCCTCAGGCCGCGGATCAGGTTTCAGATCGGCGCAGACAATAAGTTTCGTGCCATGAGAGGCATACTGTAGCGCTATCGCCCTGCCAAGACCGGACGAGGCGCCTGTGACTATGGCGACTTTGTCCTGCAGTCGTGGTGGATGATAGGTCTGATAGGACGAGAGCTGCCGCGTCGACCTTTGTGGTCGCGAAGTCAAGAATCGGCGGTTGTGCTGGTATCTAGTCTTGTTAGCTGATGTTTGTCTACTTCGTAGCATGTAAGTAATTAGTGTGTTAGTACCACTGGGGCCCTTCCTGGGGATTGCCACCTGGCGAGGTCCCAGATGCAATAAGACACTCATCGTGGTTATCAGTGCAACAAGTCAGTACATCGCGTGTTGATGGCTGAAGGAAGCTGAGGTAACGGAAGCCGTTTAAGTTCCGCTCGGAAATCGGCCCGCTCGTCGCCGCTGAGTCCTGCGCCTCGTGATCCATGAGTTGGGCTTCCCAGGCCTACAGACCATGCTTTCGCGACAACATCATAGCACCTGTCACTTGCAAAAGAGGACGATGTAAGTCGATAGCTCTATACAAGTAACGAGAAGGATGGGAAAACACCACGCAGAAGTCCATGGCGAATTAAATCTGGGATGAACAAGACGGATACTCTTGAATGTTGATACCTAACAGCCTTTCACTCATACCAATAAATCGCGCGAGCGGCTACGGAGTCCTTATCCATATCATTACATCAAGGCCTTAGCATCTTATTGCAACTTGCTAAGCGAAAACGGAGCTTCTCGCAGTCAAGTTATGAAGGATTCGATATGTATTTATGTTGACCAAATGTATGCAAGATCTTTCGGCTAAAGTTGACCATTCGTCCTCCATCTTGAACCTCGGCAATTTCTGTTCTAAACGCCTCAATGACACATCCTAGCAGCTCTCAGCTAGAATCCTGGAATGCAACCATTCCTAGGCTTGCCTCCTTCACCTTCCTTTTTAGATCCATCATAACCATTTTGATTTGTGGGCTACGCCAACATCTGGCCTCGCTTCCTTGCACCAGCCACTAAGATGACTTGGCGATGCGATGTAGGCCGAGCTCGTCGGCCTCGGACAAAGCGACAGCGGCATCCGGAAATCACTGGTTGCCTTTCATCTCGAGTTGATCGTTGATGAATGTAAATTCATCATCGCACGATCTGTACGTCAATTTAAGACCGGCCACGATTCGAGCATTTCGCTGCTCTACACAAGTGCCTCATTCATCAACAGTTGTGTATTCTCGTTTGCTGCATTGACCAAGTTTGGCCGGTGAGGCATCAAATAGCATTACTGCCTTGCGATTGAAAGTCTGGACAACAGATTGCTGGCTTGCGATACAGTATTGTTCATTAAGATTGGAACTATTGAAGTTGTGATTGGCAACAACATCACCCCCCGGCATCGCTGTATAGCAACGATCTGAGGCTCCCGCAGCCACAATGCCCTACAAATCTCGCTGGAGTGTCCCAATCCCAGATTGTTCCCTCCCAACCTTCCTCTTTACATCCGCAACTCACACCGAACCGCCTACTCTCGCCAACAAACAATGCTACATCGATGCCGCCAACCCCGACCAATACTACCTCACCCGCGCCAGCTTCAAGCTATGGTCTCAACGCTTCGGCCTCGGTCTGACACGCCTTCCCGGCTTTGCACCAGGTGAACGAGTCCTGGTCTTCAGTGGGAACAACCTCGCCTTTCCCATTGCCTTCATGGGCACACTCATGGCAGGAGGAATCTTCACAGCCGCTAATCCGAGTTTCACCGGACGAGAGCTAGGCAACCAGCTGGCTAACTCTGAAGCGTGCTATCTGCTCGTGGCCGACCCGGCGCTAGGTGCGGCGTTGGAGGCTGCTAAAGTTGCTGGATTACCGATTGACCGCATTCGGTATTTTGACGCAGATGCGGTTTTCGAGAAACATGGCCACAGGAAAGAGGCCAAGAAGGGTGTACAATATTGGGCAGACATATTCGCGTCAGAGACGGAGGCCAAGAGCTACCAATGGCCAGATCTAAAGGGTAAGTCTCCTTCTGGTCTCTTTTCCTTGAACACAAATCACCTCTACGTGACGTATTTCACATGAGTGAGTCCTCGAGCGTCCGAGTTTCGAGCCCCAAGCTATCGATCTACTTTAAACACTATGGACACGAGTGTTATCGCCAGAACTCACCATGTTTTGGTCCGATACTTACCCACCTTGATAACAACCATGCATACGTACGGTCGACCCAATGCCAGCCTCTTCGATGTTGATTGCAACCAGTGCACCAGGCATCTACCCTAAATAGCTGCAAACGCATTCATTAACTTCCAGCTGATACCTCAACTTCCACTGACACTTTCCTGCTCAGGTCCCAATGAAGCCGCCTCCACAGTCTTAGCGCTCAACTACTCCAGCGGCACAACCGGCGTTCCAAAAGGCGTAATGGTTACCCACCGCAACTACGTCTCCAACTGCATCCAACACAACCACCTCGCAACCCTCTACCCTGACTTTCCCGCTCGCGCCGCCCGCGCCCGCTGGCTCTGCTTCCTCCCGCTGTATCACGCAATGGGACAGACCATCTACTTGAGCGGGGGTGTCATGCGCCAGATACCCGTGTACATCATGGCCAAGTTCGATTTCGAAGAACTCCTCCGGAACATCGAGCGGTTCCGCATCACGGATTTCGCCATGGTCCCACCGATTGCGGTGATGATTGCCAAGCACCCAATGGTGAAGAAGTACGATTTGAGCAGTATTGAGGCGATCGGAAGTGGGGCGGCGCCATTGGGGAGCGAGGCCAGTAGGGAGGTCGAGAAGGTTTGGGGCGGGAGATTGAATTTGAAACAGGTAAGCGCGATAAATGGTGCCCTTTTTACTCTGGGGACTTCATGTCATGCTAATATATTGTGTTACAGGGCTGGGGCATGACAGAAGTCACCTGCTCGCTTCTTGGCTGGGATCCAACTAAATACTCCAATTCGTTCGCCGTCGGCGAACCAAACGCCAACTGCGAGGCCAAGATCATGTCGGTCAGCGAGGACGAAAAGGGAAACCAGACATTCACCGAAATCACCCAGCGCGGCCCGGAGCACAGAGGTGAACTGTGGTGCAAAGGGCCAAATGTCACCAAGGGGTACTGGAAGAACGAGAAAGCAACCCGGGAAACCTTCTCTACCGATGGCGAATGGCTGCGAACCGGCGACGTCGCGTACGTGGATGAGGAGGGCAACTTCTTCATCGTCGACCGCATCAAAGAGCTCATCAAGGTGAAAGGGAATCAGGTCGCGCCGGCCGAACTCGAAGCACTCATTCTTGACTACAAGGATATCGCGGATGTGGCGGTGATTGGTCTACCGACGCCAGATGGCGATGAGAGACCGAAAGCGTACTGCGTGAAGCAGCCTGGTGCGAAAGTGAGTGAGCAGGATGTCATGGACTTTGTGAAGGACAAGGTGATTCATTACAAGAGGCTGAATGGAGGGGTGGAGTTTGTGGATGTAATTCCGAAAAATCCAAGTGGGAAGATCCTGAGGAGGCAATTGAGGGACATGGCCGCCAAGAAGGCGATGGAGGGGAGAGCGAAGTTGTAGATCAGGCCTTTCCTGAGGGTTTTAGATCGTCAGCACAATTGCCAGGCGTTATCAGAAGTTCATCTAGAGCTCTAGAACAGGACTTAGCACGCAACTTACTTCGTTCAGCACTTATATGCTTACAACATGGTTGGAACGGACCGCAGATCGTTGATGTCTAAGCATTTGTGCGTTCGTTGTTTGTACAACCGGGCCTCAGACGTACATCAGCCCGTCGCATACTCCTTCGCTTTTGTCCTATGATTTACTCTTTCTGCGCTCGAATCTGAAGATACCCGTCCTTCTTGGATCTCGGACCATCCTGAAACTAAAGCCTGGCCGGACTCTGCTTTGATGACGCGGCTGTTCACCGGCTCGCTGAGGATCGTAATCGTCTCAGTCTCCACGCGACTCAGTGAATGACCATCAAGGGCAAGCACAACGAACTTGTGAACATTGGTCCAACCCCAATCCTCTTGCCGATCGGCATGAAATATGCAAGGTATATCGCAATAGTTGCAGTATACGCACAAGGCACAGACAGTGAGGACTTTGTCGCCGCGCTCCAAGTGCCCAACCCGACGCCAAGAGAAGATACGTAGACCAAAAGACCCCTATCGAAAAGTAGTGAGCGGTCGAGGCGCTGGTAAGTACGACGATGATGCGCTTGAGATTGCGCAAGCAAACTGAACCCGCGTGCAATAAACCAAGCATGCTCAGTCTACACCATAATTGACTTGTGCAAGATGTAGCGCCCGTGGCACCCTGTAACTCTCACGATTCGTCTCACTTTCTGTGTCCTGTACCCTGCATGGACGCGCACACGCCCTTCAAGAATGCGTTCTTGGTCAACTCACCATTAGGCCCTGACAAGACGGACGCGAGCACGATCAGATCAGCGTCATCTTATCGAGCGTCCAACCCCGCGAAGTCGGTTTGCTGTGCCTTGCGGACAATCCGACATCTTCAACGTCCCAACCAACGCAATAAGCAAGCCACAACCGCCGGTAGTCTTCACATTAGGAGATCATTAGAGAAGACCATGCATTCAGACTGGTAGTGAACCGTAGGAAAAGGATGTATCGAATCTGCTGACTCAAAAGAAAGCCTGGCAAACTTGAACAAGGTGGATGCTAGGATCTATGGAATGAACAAGTATAGCATAGTAGCTGGCAGAGAGGACTGGATCAGTCATTCCAAGGGCTTGGCAGTAAATTGAATCGTTTTGACCGTGGTTTTAAGACCTGTCTCACGTGTGAGTTCCCCCAGATTCATTGTTATGGACCTTTGAAAAGCTACGGGTAGATATTCAGACTACTTGCGCAATCTTTCTTCCTCCACCAGATGCAGCGACAGCTCAAGCCGGCGCAGTAGTATCAACGGTGACCCCCTTCAAATCCACTCTCTGCCACTGCGCGTAATTATTTGCGTCCCCTTTCGCTGTACCCAGAACCTTCCCATCCTTCTTCACCGTCACAATGACACCACCTGCATTCCCCCTAATCTCAACACTAGTCAGGTATCCACTTTTCGCAACCGTTGTCCCAACCAACAACGCATTCACATCCTGAGCATCGTTATTCGCAGTAACGGTGACATTCACATTCGCACCACTGTGGTTATCACTCAGGTTCAGCGTGACAAGCCGTCCGTCGGGCTTTGGCTTAGGTCCTGGACCCGGCTGCGGATCCGGAATAGGGACCGTGCTCTGATCGCTCTCCAGCAACCTCATCATCCAAAAATCACTTGTCGCCTCATAGTCCCTGATCCAGTCGTAGCCCAACCAGAACACGCCTTTTCCGCCTCCCCACCACACATTCGGTCCTGCACCCCAACTGTTCTGGCAAAGGATCCGTTGATTTGCGTCGTCGAAGCCGACGGCCAGCACGGCATGGCCGCCATAGTCCCCGCGGAGTTGGTTGTCTTTTGGAAGATCCTTGAAGCGCCAGATCCCCTGACTGTTGTCGCCAGACCGTGGTTGGACCCAGGAGGATGCGAAGGGCTCGTACGCGTAGAAGCCGAAGACGACGGGATGGCCTTCAGCTAGGCATTGTCGGAGTCTCAGCAGCGTCAGATTGCCGATTGTGGCACGCTCATGGGGCTTCAGACGGAAGCTGATTTCCTCTGGATTGTCAGGGTCCAACCGCTCATAGCGCACGGTGCGTTGTTTGAGTGCTTCGACATCAGCGGCGTCAACGGGATCCTTGGCGAAATTGTCTTCAACGTACGCCCATGCTGGTTCAGTCGGGACACCGAATTTGTCAAGACCCTTGAAAGCCATACGAACATGCGATCCTTGATTCCGGTCTGGATTGAAAGGGTTCAGAGACTCGTCGCGCCATACGTCATAGGCCAATTTCCGGGCATTGAAGTAGATGAACAGCCTCGAGGGATCAAACTTGGGTAGACCCTGCTTGTTCCACTCGTAGATGAAGCACATTGCGGAGGCATTGGCGACGCATGTCCCCCAGGATCCTTGATCGTAGAAGAAATTTGGGAAGTAGCGTGACCAGACCTGGCTGGTGCGCAGGTTTAGAGGACTGATGTTGTCGGGGTCGACGAAGGCTTGAGGGACGTAGTACTTGTCGCGGCCATCGAAGCGCTCTTCAGCCCAACCGGTGGCGAAGGCAGTTGGAGGATTAGTATTCAGAGAACTTTGGGGGTTCGACATGGTGGGTAAGAACTGTGGTCAACGGTAATAGACTCTGGCGAGTATAATGATTCTGAAAATTGAAGATCGTCAAGGCAAAACGTGGGCCGTTATATATTCGCAGCAAAGCTAGTACCATCCTGAGTTCTTTCGAGAGCGCAATGCACGATTCAAGCTCGGTTTTTGACTTGCAAGCGTCGTGCGGAATGCTGTCTCACCAGGAGCTCTTACTTGCATGAAAGCTGAAAGAATTTTGCATTGTTAAGCGAGAAGTGTACCCGCGTGGATAAGATCTCCAATTCAGCGAGTGCATTGTAGCATCACCTTTGTTTAGGAAGGCCTGCTAATTTCTTACTACTTTCTCAAGACCGGTCCTCTCAGTGACGAACTGGTGTATGCAAAGCGGTAGCTGTTGCTTGAGTGCTTTTGCCCTAGAAACCAGAATACACTTCGATTCATATCCACAAAGGTAAGACAATTGTGTAGAGCAATGCCGCTGGTCGTTTGCAAATTGGGTCACAGGTGTGCAGAAACATCACTTAACCGCAGTGATCAGGGCCGGATTGAAGCTTGAACCAAAACAAGGCTGGCTGACGTGTAGGTAGCCATGGTCGAAGAAAGCGGAGGCTTCCTCAATTGAGCAGAGCTGAGCTGCCACTTATGGGTTGAATCATGAACATGGTGCAGGACTTTCTCGTAATTTGGCTTGGCATAAGCAGCCACGGCAAAGCTTCAGAATGGTGATCAGGTACCGAGCTGAAAAACGTGGAGAGAAACTGAGGAGCAAAGCTAGTCACGGAGCTTCACAGACAGACACGACTGAGTCTGGTGGAGCAGTCTAGAACGCACATCTCTCCATTGCAGATGTGTCAGCAGACCGCAGCTGGCTCTTGTCGACGAGAGGCGAGGTCTTGAGCCGTTGAGATCGGGTGAGCATAACAAGCGTGCTCTGCGTTGTTCGTGACTTGCAAGGCTGCGAATCGAGTGAACAACAAGGGAGATGTCAGAGCTAGATGCCAGCGCATGAATGCTTGATCTAAGGGTCCTGTCACAAGTCCCTTGTGGCCACTGGGAGGCACTCGAGATACCTTTGTTGCATAGCTCAAGGAGGCTGTCTGCGGTACTCAGTCAAAGCAATAAGCCAGTCATTCACCGCAAAACTTATGACGTTTCTTCAATGACTTATGGAGATGCTTAGCGATGCCACAAATTCATCTCGACAACTTGGCAGCGGATGCACGCGGAACGGATCGCATATCCAGCAAGGAGATCACCACAAGCTTCGAAACAAGAAGAGCCTACTGTACACCGGGGCCATAACCTGGCAAGAATGCTCAGTGATTCGTATTCACGTAAGAACCAGACACCGCCTGCGCCTTTGAGTTTCGTCCGTATCTCATTGTCGTCTTCTCTATTCTATCAGCATTACTAATCTACCTTGAACTCTGAGAACGCATGTACTCCGTAGACTCATATCCTTTTCTTATGCCTCCCGCAAGTTGAATCCCTCCCGAACACCGTACTTGACTCGTATTTCTATTTGCGCTCAAACGATTCAGGACCTTAAGAGGAGGAAACAAGCACAGGTTTCGGCCCAAGTCCATTCCTGTTCCTGTAGAACAGCACACCTGCGTTCTCACCGGTAGCGCCTTCATTGGGCTCGACCCAGTTGCACCATCGGAAGCTGTTGTACAGACTCTTCACGAAACCGATTGCGCCACCCTTGGTGTCGGATCGGTAGTGCTTGCCCATCACCTTCTTGATGGCCTCACTGGCCTCATCGGCGTGGTAGAATGGGATGGTGCTGACGTAGTGGTGCAGGACGTGAGTCTCGATGATGCCGTGGAGGAGTTGTCGGCCGATGAAGCCAAATTCTCGATCGATCGTTGCGGCGGCGCCTCGAGTGTATGTCCAGCTTTCACCGGTGTAGTGGGGGAGAGATGGGTCGGTGTGTTGGAGATAGGTGATTGCGACTGTACGAGTTAGCATGGACCGGAAAAAGAGATGGAGAAGAGCATACCCAACCAGTGGTTGACCCACAGATATGGAAGCCAATACCAGACAAACATGTTGAACCAGCCGAATTTCTGACCAAGGACGTACAAGACGGTCCCAGCAATGGCCAAGCCAAGATCGCTGAGCAGAATCAATTTTGCATCCTTTGCCTCGTACAAAGGGCTGCTCGGGGTGAAGTGGTTTACGCCACCCAGGAACCCGTTCTTTTTTCCTTTTCCTCGACCCTCTCGCTGGTTCTCGTGGTTATTGTGACCGGTAGCGTTGGTGATGATGTACATTGGCCATCCGAACAATTGTTGGGCGATCATGTGGAGAGCAGTCACAATGGGAGTCTCTTCGGTCAACTCATGGAGTTCATGTCCGAGACGACCAATCCTGCTGGCATACACTTCTCGTGTCTTGGGGACGAATACCATGTCTCGCTCCATGTTTCCAGTGGCCTTGTGGTGTTTTCCGTGAGAGATCTTCCACGAGAAATATGGTACTAATAGAGCTGAATGGCAGATCCATCCCACCGTATCATTGAGGACCTTGCTCGTCGAAAACGATTGATGACCGCACTCGTGAGACAAAACCCACAGGCCGGTGCCGAACAGACCCTGCACGAACGTGTACAAACCCCAAAGGGCGCCTCGAAGGTAGACGTTGGGAACATTGTCGGGAGTCAGGTAATGGTTGGTTAGGTAGAATGTCACAGCGAGAGAGGTGATATCGCGTGCGACATAGTACAGTCCGGTCGCGGCCGATCTCTCGAAGCAGTGCTTGGGTATGGCTTTGTGGATGTCACCGATGGTGAAATCTGGAATCTCGAACTCGTTCCCATATCCATCGATCAATTTTTGTTTTTGCTGCTTCTGGGAAGCGATGATCTCGCTGTCGCTGGCAAGCGAGGACAAAGAGGTGGACGACGCAGAGGGTCGAGGGCTATCGACCGGAGAAATGTCTGTCGAGGTAGCCGGAGTCGATTCTGTCGTCGCCAGACGGCGTAGCTGGGCCGGTAAGTCAGAAGACACTGCTGTGCTGGCCATGGTGGGGTTGGAAGGAATGTTGAGGTCGTTCAGCACACAGCCGAAGAGAAGGAGGAGGAGGATGACGAGGAGCAGGAGGAAATCAAGACAACCGATGAAATGACAACTGCAGAAGAAAGTCACAAGAGGTAGTGAGGAAGAGGAAAGTGCAAAATGTCAGATTCCATGCTGCAGTTTTGTCCTGGATGCACCTACGAGAATTTTGGACTTTGCACTGCTGGCCGCTGGGCTACTCGAGCCACTTCTGTTTAGCTGCCCCAAAATTTCCATCAACAAGGTTATCGAGCTACTCCGATTTAGGGCTCCAAGCTAAGGCAAGGGCACTGGTCTGGGCAGGGAAAGAGCCGTCAGCAGCGCGTGATTGGTTGTTTCAAATGCCTCGAACACATCCCTAGCCCGATCTAAACTCGGGGCGGTGAGGCATCTTTTAGTCCGCAGGATCATCGCCTAAATTTCCAGGTCGACATTCCACACAAACAAGACAAACTGTAACACGAAATACGAGAATTTTCACGGCGCATCATTCAGCTCTCACACTGAGGCTGAACACGAAGCAGATTTCACATCAGGAGGCCGCCCGCTCATCCTTTTTCGTGACACGTCTGTGTGCATTTGACACATCAATTCATGCAAGATGTGATTGACCATTCGACGCTTCGATTTCTCCCATTGGAATTGTCAAGGACTGCTGACCGCCGAACATGTGGAGTTATGCATGTTGGCGAAAATGCCACCTCCCTCATTGCTCCATTGCTCCATCGCTATCGTCATCTCGCCAAGCATAGACACTAATGGTCAATACTGGAGGTCGATCATCAGCCTTGACGTTCTCGTCCTTTGGATCCCGAGGTAGATGTCAAGCCATTCGTAGCATGTGAAGATGACATTTGGTCAGCAGAGAGCATGTGAAATCACAGAACTGCGGAGCGCGTACGCAGAAATTTGGAGTTGAAGTGTATCTCGACCAGAGAAGCAGCTTCCTTGTCCCCACGAGCTTTGACGCAGTAGATCGATTCGGCTATGACCTGTGGAAGCTCTTTTAGCGGAGACGTGGAGTGAGAAATCGAAATCCCTTTTTGTTGGGATGCCAAGACCACGCTCAAAGACCTTTCGGAGATACTCCGTTTCAAAGTTACAGGCCTTCAACCTTGGTCCAGATTGGGTAAATAGCAGAGATTAAACCTATATGCTCATAAATCTGTTCTTGCGGTGGACTCTCAGGATTTTGTGATGCTGCTTGCTCCAGACGTGCAGATGCATCAGCGTTTCAGATGACAATGTAGTTGCTTGCCCTTCTCTGTTCTTTCTCTATAGGCCCCGCAGTGCAGAGCCTGCTTATGCCACTTGCAAGACCACGCCAGAATTCTCCTCAGTGTTGCCTCTTGCTCGCACAGATCCTGTCAAGATTGTATTCCTCTGCTACAGTTCCAATGGCCTTCCGGTCGGGGCCCCGGAGGGAGTTTGGCTTGAAGTGATCTTACCTCTTGGAGGTGCGTAAGCCAACGTCGGATTTCGCACGTTAAATAGACGAACACATCTTAGCGAAGTCAGCAGGGACGGCCCCAGCGAGCAAAGGATAGGAAAACATCCACCCGGGTTTTGAATCACGTTGCATCCTGACGCAGTTGTAGTCCTCGAAGCAGAGGACAGGCTCTGGTTCTTGAGAAGCCAGCCCATCACCATCAACAAGGCTGATTGATGAGGCTTCTTGCGGGCATGTTCGAAGTGCATCATTGAGTTTTGGTAATTTGGTTCGCTGGCTGTTGCCAGAGGAAGCAAAATCTGAAGAAGGCAACATCTTTCTCACTGTGGACGAACGAACTTTGTTAGTCTCTCACAGAAGACGAAATTAGAGCTCATGTACAATACAACAGTCAGCTATCACGCTTCTCTGAATTCTTCACAGTGCCGAAATCCCGCAATCAACCACAGCAATTGCGAGTAGAACAGACATGCGCAGACCACATAAACGTCGCTTTTGTAGAAGCAGGAAGCTCATTGGCTGACCCATCCAGAGTGTCCACATCCACAATCCTTTCGTAGCATTACCCATAACGATGTATCTGATGATGCTGTGTTCGCACTTGCACACTACGCGGATCTCAGCAGCTGTTATGCTCCTCCTCCTCTTGCTTCTCTTTTCCCTCCGGAGCCTCTGCTGGGCACAAGCATGAATTGAATGGCCATTCACACTGCTCGCAGACCTCATGACCACCATTGCACGTGATGAGGCTGCAACCAGCTTCTTCCATGTTTCTCTGCAGCATGGGACCACAGACACATCCCCAACCTTTTGTACCAAGGTCAACTTTTGCATTAACCAAGAGGTGTCTAGGACGACTCGAATGATCAACCTCAGCATTGGACTAGAGTCTCGCACACCAAAAAAACCAGTTGACTGGGTGCACTGTCCGCAAGGCACGAATTGCTCTGCACGGTCGAAGCAGCGGAAGATCTCTGCATTTTCCATCGGAGAGCCACAAGAAGCACAGGCGAGTGGAATCGCAGTTCTTAGGTTCCTTCTCCATGTGTGGTATCTTTGCATTGAATTATCCGGTAAAGGTAGTCACTCAGGTAGGCGGTCCGGACAAAGGAAAGGAGGATTTTGCGCCTTGGGCTACGATAGCAACGGGAAGGAAAGATGGTTCCAATCATTGAAATCCTCGTTGAAGCGTTGTTTGACGCATGCCTAGTGGTAACAGCACAGGCCACGGTCGCTGGTGAGGATTGGACCATATGCTCCTTGGTGCAGACCGGACATTCTGCTTGGAGAGAGTGTCAGTAGGCATTTCGCAGGTAAGGGAGGCATTGCCTACTTGTGAAATTGGCAAATGAAGACATCGTTGTCACATCTACCGTCGTTCTGTTCCATTCGTTGTGTGCTTTGCTTGTTAGAAACGGCCTTTGTCGTCTTGATTGTGTTGCGGTGCAATGCATCCGCCGACACATTTGCGACATTCTGAAAACACGAAACTCCGTGCCAAGCCGACTCAATGGCAGCAACAATCGAGCATGCCCTGCAGGCTTGACAAGTTCGCATGGTTTTCCACCAGTTGCTGGCCCGTTGTCAACCATAATCGCACGGGGAATAAATGCCCAAGCACTACCAGATCTCTCACCTCACTGTAAGTAAGCCATCATTTCTCGTACCACAACAAAGACAGAGCTGACAGCAGTGTAAAGTACCCAAACATCAATTCACCGCCATTTCCATGTCAAACCACGATCAGCAACTGCTGCAAGGCGAAAACCCTTCCTCCTCCTCCGCCAATGGTACCGTAATCCATCTCCTCCCTCCTCCTCCCCGACTCACTGGCCTCCCTCTCGAGCTATTCCAGCTCATCATTGACAACCTCGAGCACGACGAGCAATGGTCAGCCATTCACGGCCTCGCCTCCACCTGCATCACCCTCCGTAAGCGGTTTTTGGACGACGCCACCCTCAGTAACCAAGTACACCGCGCGTTGGTGGAGGCCCGAGGACGATATCAGAGGGCGTGTGCTGCGTTGCAAGTTGCGAGATTGCCTCCGGGGTCTATGATTTTTGAGCGAAAGGTGCCGGGATATTGACGAGGCAGTTCGGGTTTGATGTGCCACCCTATCTCCTTGAACCTTCTCTTCTTCAGGCTCATCAAAGGACGGTGAGCTCTGCTTGAAGTACAAATATGTCGCAAGCCCTGCTGGCACCTCAACTGTCAAGGCATTCGAAATACAGAAAGGTATTCCACTTCTCATGTCTCGTTAAGTCCATAAACAGGCGCATTTCGCTCGTTGCTTGATTTTTCATTGAACCATCTTCCATCGCAGATCTTGACACCCGCAGCTGTTCTCACACCCGATCATTGAATCTGCAAAGAGGTACTGAGCGACATTTGCTGCCACGACCTCAGACTCCATGAGACGAAGCTAGCTGAGGTCTTTAAGCATGCTAAGGTGCCTTTCAAATCGTCAGAGTTGGTTTTACATCAGCTGCGAACGCTGTGGGCAAGACAGCTAAACCGCCTCGAGCCACTCTAGTCGATACATGTTGCGGCGACCATGCCCTGGCTGGTGATGTAGCGCAACAGCGCCATTATAGAGGAGACAAAGCAGTGGAAGACCTGCTCGTCCAGATGGCTGTTGAACTCGAACTTGTCGTCCAAGGGTATGCTGCTAACCCCTAGCTCGCTTTGCAGGCCAGACAACAAGCATCTGCGCGCGTACTTCTTAGTGGCAGCAGCAGGCTGACGAGAAGACAAACCTAAAGTCCTTGGCCAGCAACATGAGCCATATCTATCCTCTTTGGTTGATAAAGTGAGCCAGAGGCGTTGCAGCTTCCACTCGAACCCTCCAACTGTTCAAATTTACCCTCACGGCAGGCAGCAATGCAAGCATTCCAGCTCTTCTCCAACAGAAACTTTCCCTGAGAAGGCGATCCCAAGGTCCAGCAGGTCCAGTACCTTCAAATATCGTGCTGCGTCCTCCACATCTTCTAGAATTCCTTCATGTGATAGCACCGTTCCTTTGCATTTTACATTCCAAAGACCGCTGGGAAGGTTTTGTCTTGTGGAGCTCAAAAGCTTTCTCTGCGCCTCCATAATATCCAATCGAGGTCCAAGTGGTGGTATGTGATGGGAAGCCCAAAGCCGGAGCCATTGTGTTTCTAAGAGCTTGATTCATTCCCGTAATGGAGCTCGGCAAAGGCGCGCCTCGTGGCGTCTTCTTGCGGACTTCGCATTCTGCCTGTCATACCAACCATCGCAGCACGAATAAGGGTATGACGGAGTTGCTTGCAATACTCCGCATCGCTGCAAGTTGAAGCCTTCTTCGGGCGAGAAAAAGGTGTGGCCGGTGATTCTGTGTAGCAGTTCTTGATTGCCACAAATCTCGGGCGAAATGAATGTCCCATTCATCCACTGAGTTACTTGTACCTGGACAGATTAAAGGTGGAAGGAAGATTTGGGGGAGGTGGTTGAGGAGAATGCGACGTTCAGCCAATGACCGTTTCCATGACATTTTGCGGCTGCGGCTTCCCGCATGCTGGTGGAGTCGCTGTTGCCAGATACTTACGGATAAGGCCTCATAATCTGTTAATTGCGACTTCAAGTGATCACAGTGCTAATGCTGACAATCGCTGGCTGACAGGGGATACAATCCGAATGGACGCCTTTCGTCTATAGAGACGTCAACTATTCCGCCGCGATTTTTATGGAGATGTGGACTTCTTCCGATGACAGCATGTCGCTTTGACGATTCTCAAGACACGGAGACTGACGCGTCCACAACCACCTGGTTCCGCGATGCTCGCCCCTATGTGTTACAAGACTTGAATTTTGAGTTGCAGTAACGGCTATTAATCCAAAGGACTCGAAGCAGACGCGCGAGACATAATTCTCGACGACGGTATTACACTGTTTAGAGTCAGGCCGGCCTCTATTTCTTCTCCAATGCTCAAACCATCGGCAGCCTGGTACTGCCATAAGGCTAACAATCTGAAACCAGACGGCTTCTTGAAGAGCTAATTCTACGCTATAAGTCCTGTGTGGGAAACCCGAATTGACATATTGAAGTGCGATGAAACGCCCTACCGTCTCGCACTATGCTGCGGACTGTTGCTAGACTGAAATGTGAATTCGGCAGCAGAGAACCGTCACAAATCGCATTGACTGAAAACAGCTGCCGGAGACAGTCGTGTAGTACTACTTTACTTGCCAGCGTGATCTCAGTTGTTCCCGTCCCAGTGCATTGCCGTTGGGTCTGCGGAAATTCATGTCATACAACAAGTCAGTCTCATTGGCGAAAGATGGGAGGAATGCGAGATTTCAGGTGCCTTTCCCAACTCGAACGCATCAGAATACAGCGATTATACAGACGAGGATACTAATACGAGTTGATAACTTGAAAGATTGTGAAGGAGACAGGTCCACGAGACAGCGGATTAAGTTGATCATGAGCTGAGGCATTACACTGCAGACATGCCGATTGTGCCATCTGCATTTCTTAAGAAACGACCAACATTCAGCATTGCATATTGTCAAAGAATATCCTAGACGCGTCCCATCGTGCGTAAGAATTTCTTTCTCATCTATTTAAATGCTAGTTTTGCCCTGCTATTGAGTGACACGGAAATTGCCATATATGTAGAGCATATAACATGAGCTCGGATCCAATTTGTGGTACGGTCCCTAAGTCGATTTCATTGGGATTTTTGAAATTCTCTGGCCTTGCACTTCTACTGCGCTTTGTGCGTGCTCAGTCGTTAGTCACATCCACTTGAAAAGCAGCCACAGCTGCACGACACTCCACGACACTAATAAGAGTAGACTCAGGTAAGAGTCAGCCTCGAGCTGTTGCTGGTCCGTTCATGAGTAGTGGTTGCGGTTTGTAAAAGATGCTCTCATAGATCGCATCTCGAGGTGGAGACATGGAGTTGAAGCTGGATGTGGACTCGTACATCGCACCTGGAATTTAGACGCTCAATTCCCCCCTTGTCAGATCGTTCTCTAATGGCTCAGCATCCATTTGCAGGCAGATTGGCAAGATCATCCCTTCCAGGGCAGAAGATGGAAAAATTTTTAAAGCTTACGAGTGATTAAAACTGAAGACAAGACTCCAGCTGTGTGGCGGACATAAATTCAGAACCGCGTTCTTCTCTATTCTATCTGTAAGATACTCCAGATTGGTTCACAGCGCCCCAACCAGTAGCCCCGCGATGTTGAGTGGGACTATGACATTCCCCTAATCGGGATCAGTTTCCTCATCTTGCACCTTCAAGCATTCGAAGGAACAGAGGTTTCATCATACCATCATAGTGAGCCCGGGAATATCGTAGCTCGTCTCTTCATTCCAGTCAGACGACCCAAATTATTGGTGAGACCGGTGGACAATTTTTGCGTCAATGTCCCAAGGATACCATGAAGTTTGGCAGGGCCATCTCGACGAGACTCTTCAGGATCGAAACAGTGTTCACTTCACTACGATCCAGTTTCCGCTGCAACAGGAGAGTAAGGCTTAGTGGAACTAAAGCAAAGGCGCTCGAGTACCATAAGGAGTTCATAAAGGGCGGTTGACCCGAGAACGTAGGAGATTCCTTGGCTGGTGGCACACAACAGGAGAGACGTAGATTTTGTCAGAAGTTGTCACCCAGAATTTGCCCGAGATTGGAGTCCAAACGAGGGTCACTTGGGAGTATTCCGTCCGTTGGGGCTCGGTCGCGAAGGAACAAGACAGGAGGCACTTTAGCGGTATCATTGAGTTTTGCCCGCGCGGAGAGGTTGGCCAAGTACTGGGACGTGAGGCACTTGCCACCAGTCTTCTGGTGCTCGAGGGAGCGCTCAGAGAGATTTCCTAGCTCACACGCTTATCTAGCCAAACATACACTCGAGGGGGCTTAGCATCAGTCTCTCTTACGTTCAGGGTCTGCCAATACTTCTGGGGATATAACATCTTGGTCAATGTAAGTGCTGCCTGTCCACATGGGGCGACTCCCAAGGGACCTCAATCCTCATTCTTGATTGATCGAAGGTGCTCTGACGTCCGCGAAAAGACCTTGACCATTCAGCGATACACATCCGAAAATTCTCGCGATTAGCTACAGGTATAGGGACTTGTATAAGAGGTATTTTTGACCTTGCTGGAGACACTTGCTCTAGTTGTGCAATTACTCCGCTATTCTGTCGAACCTGTCGAAGCTCGAAGCCATCGGTTATGTCGTTTCGTTGCGTCATGAGGCTGGTGTACCTGAACGTTCCGCACATAGGGTGTTGCTGCCACCTTCCATACAGGCACTCGCGTACAAAAGGTATCGCTCCAAGACGAAACGACACACGAGAATGCCTACATCAGACAAGCTGATCATGGTTGAAGCAGGGAGTGCGTAGAATATAGAACCCCGACTGTTGAGGAAAGGCTGACGCGAGCAGCCACATGTGTGAAATCTGACAAGGAATGTGTAATTATCTAAACTAGAAATGAGCGCTTAGTGAGGCCGCTTTAAGTACAAAATAATACGCGCTAAGCGTAATATAACATCCTCCACCACCTTAACTTTTCGTAATTTTCGTTTACACTAGTAGCGTAATAATCAAGGGGCTGGGCCCTGCATTAATAATAATCTTTCTACAACGCAACCTCTTTTACCTTTTCTTATTACTTATTTTCATTCTAGTATATCGCCTTAGAAGGTAAGTTCGTAACGATATCTATATTTTAATAATAGGGGCTTTATAGTACCTTAAAGTCCCGTAAAGTTTCGTAATTTCTCTAATATGCCTAGTTAACGAAGCAATCGAGCGTAAGAAGCGTAACAAGCAGCTAAGGTGCTATAAACTCCCGTACCGCGTACTAATAGAACTTAGGCTTCTATACCTAAGGTTAATATTCCGTAAACTCCTATAAAATTAGATAGATTACTAGTAGAGTTAAAGATAAAACGAAGACCGAAAATTAAGTCTTTATTCTAGTATAAAAAGCGAAATATTAAGATAAAGAAGCGTAAGTTTTCGTATTTTTACGTAAAAATATAGCTAATATTTAAGATTTAAAGTCGAGCCTACTATATAGGATATAAAGGCGTTTAATAAAATCTAAGATAAAGCTTATTTAGTATAGGTTAAGGGTAAAGTTAAGTATAAGAGCGGTAGTATATATACGTCTTACGTAAAAGAAAATAGTCCGTTTAAAGAGTGTTTTTCTACTAGTTCTAGTATTTATTATAGAGGTATATAAAAAGTCCTATAATATTCCGTAATTTTTTAGCTAATCGAATACTAGTATGCGCTAATTATATCTAGAGTAAAAGCGCTTTAGAGTATAGTTTACCGAACGTCTAAGCAGGTAGGTATAGTATTCTATAAATTTCCGTATTTTTTAGCGCTAATATTAATTAGAAGTTAAGAGGCGTAATACTAAGAAAAAGCAGCGTTAACGTACTAAAAAGTAAAAGGCTAAGTTAGTAGAATCGATATCGTCTTAAAAGAGGCCTAGTCTTACTCGTAATAAGATTTAGGATAGTAATAATAGTAAATAGTGCTTAAGAGTACTATAGATAATAGTAAAGTTTTATAAATTTCTAAAATTTTAGTAGTTTTAATAAGATTAAGTTACTAATACTTAAGAAGAAGTTTAACTTATAAGCTAGTATAACTTATAAGCTTTTATAAATAATAATACTTTTAAAGTAGAATTTAATAGTAAAATAAATAATAAGATTACTATATTCTTTTTCTTTTCTCGTATTTTTCTATATTTTATATTTCTTTATTTTTCCTTATTTTTCCTTAATATTCCTTAAATTTCCGTAATTCTCTATAATATAGCTTCGCGAACGTTTTTACCTCCTTTTTATTTAATATTCCTTAGATTTCCGTAAATCTAACTATAAACTTTATCTCTAATATTTTCTTTAGTGTTTCTTAAGTTTCCGTATTTCGCTCGTTCTTATACGATTTATTCTTTTTCGTTTAATATTCTTTAAAGTTTCGTAATTTTACGAGATCCGTATAAAATTCTTTTCGTAGTAGTCCTTAAACTTCTATAATTCTATAGAGTTAAATTACTAGAGAGTATCCCTCTATTTAGTCTTTTCTAAATATTTTCCCTATTTCTTTTACCTATTTATTCTCTTAATTTTTCTTTTCCTTATTATATTATTCTTTAATTTTACCTTTTCCGTTCTTATTATTATTAAATTTTATTCTTTATTTCCTATTATTCCCCTCTACTACCTAGTTTTTATTATATTTTTCTTTTTAATATTAGTCTTCTAGCCTAATTTTCCTAGGTCGTTATCGTAAGCCGTATCTAGTAGAGGGCCTCGTCCGTTTTAATAAGCTAATATCTCTTTCTTTCTACTAATTAGTTTATCTATTACTATTTCGTAGTTTATTACCTCGTTCTAGTGTTTCTAGGGTTAGTTATTCCTATTCCGCTAGCTATACCGTAGTAATATCTCCTTCGTTTATAAAGGATAGAGTCGTATTAATATCTATTACTTCCTCTAGAAGTTATTATATATTTATATTTTCCTATAGGCTTAGTAGTTATTCTATAATTAAAGGTACTATTCTATTAGATTCTATTAGTATAATAGGCTTCGTTTAGTATCCCTCGTTCTTCTATAACGAGTCTTCCTATAGCTCTTCTATAGCGTTTTCGAATAAGTCCGCTTTAGCTTACGTTTATAAAATAGTAGTAGTAGTATCGTTTAGTATAGAGCTTCTATTATTCCGCTCTTATCTCTAGTCCTTAATACCCTCTAAAATACCTCTCTATAGGGCGTTAACCTCTTCTTAGTTAATATCGCCTTCGAATTCTATTATATTCTCGTTTAAAAATAGCTTCTTCTATTCGGTAGTAGGTATAGCTGCTAATTTATTATAAGAAGGAACCTTACGTTCCTCTTCTTATAGTAGGGCTTTAACTTCTAGCGAAGCTTCTATTAACTTAATCCCTCTTTAATATAGGGATACCTAAAGCTTAAAGGAGCTCTATAGTGTTTTAATATCTTCTTCTTTTACGTTTACTTTTACTAGTCTCTACTCGTTAACGAGTAGCTTTACTACTTAGCTATTAGGTTAGGCTAAGATATAGGTCCCTAGGTAGTATCTCTATAGCACCTTATAAGGTCCGTACTATCGGGGTTTAAACTTATTTCGGCTTTTAGCTCTTACTAGAACCTAATCTCCTTCCGTAATATCGTATAATTTTACGCGTTTAGTACGAATCTTCCGGCTCTTCTCGGTCTTTTCTAATAATTTAAGATTTACTTCGATTCGAGCGTGTTTTATTATACTTACTCGCTTAATTACTTAATCTTCGTTCTATCTACTTATTAATAGGGGTTATAGGTCGTTCTTATTCGTTAGTAGGCGAGGGTAGCGACTATAAAGTAGAAAATAGAGGGATTACTCTATCCCGCTATAGATTCTAACTCTTATAGTAAAGATAGTGTCATGAACCGTCCACGACAAGGTGTCACGGCCCACGGAGTTGGGTCTTTCAAGGAAAGAGGATATAGTATGACTAGAACAGAGATTCGTAGGGATTCGATCAAGTATCGGATCATGTACTTAAGTTGACTACGTGAGTTATGAACATAGGAAACTCGTTTCTTCATATACCTGTGTCGGATGCCTCCTGCTCAGCTTGCTCAGTGTGCTCAGCACACTGATCATTCTGATCACTCTGAGCACGTCACGTGGGCCCACGTGACGCCTTAGGCATCCTCGCGTCTCCTTCCGTTCATGTGCTGATAAGTCGGCCGTGCGTGGCCGGGTTCGTAACAGATAGCTTACTATAAGAATTAATTCTAAATCCTAATAGGTTTATTAATTAATATCTTAGTAAGGATATTACCTAATAACCTATTTAGATTTTCTATCTTTTTATTAGTTCTCGGGTAGTACGGTATAGTAAACCGGTAGCGGACCGCGAGAATCTTTAGGTAATCTAATAATATCTATCTCGCTAGGTTACTACCGTTATCGAATAATATTTCCTTTAGTAGTCTATATACTATCGTAATATAGTCGTATAGAGCGGTAGCTACTATTTTAGCTTAAGCATTAGCTAGAGGAATAGCTACCGGCTATATAGTAAGATACTCTACGCAGGTTAGGATCTAACGGTTACCTCTAGGTATCTATAAAAGAGAGCTAATTAGGTTAATAGCCTATTAATTAAATAGTTCGAGTTCGCTTATTATTAGTACCTAAGGGTTTTCCGGTTCCTAAAAGGGACGGAATCGTTAGCTATACTAATATTAGGGGTATATACGTGCGTAGTTCTTAATATCTCCCTTAATATTATACTACTACCTATATCCCTTAGTAACTCCTTTTAGGCCGGGGAATCCTAGATAACTATAATAGGAATATAGGTCTTCTAGGAAGTCGGCTTAGGCTACGTAAGGAATATAAGAAGATAGTTAGTTATTTTTAATACGATAGAGATTCTCTCCGTTAGTTCTATAAGAAAACGTAAATTTCGTTAATTTTATATCTTTAGTAATAGTCGCGGGTAGTTCTACGCCTTCCGCGAGAAACTTTCTTATATAGGCGGCCTAGTCGTCTTTATTATACCATTTTACTAAGTATAAGTAGGCTACCTTCTCTATTTTAAGGGAGGAAAGAATAGTTATATTTCGTAGGCCTTCTTCTATCTAATTAAGGCGTTAACTAATAGTATTCGCTATAATACTATTAGCCTCTTTTTAATACTTAATATTAAGGTTATATTACTAAAATTTATTAATTTAGTAAGCGATTCTTTATAAAATATACTTAACGATTTATATATATTTTAAACTCTCGTAGTCTATATATATCGTAATTTCGTAACTATTATCTACGTAATAGTTCTAGATTATAAGAGCGTACTTTACCGCTAGTAGCTCCTTTTCGTAAACAGGGTAATTAACCTTTACGAGACTAAGTTTTCGTTCGTTAAAAGCAACTAAGTATAGCTTCCCCGTAGCTATATTAACTTAGCTAAGCTCGCACCCTAAGGCGTATTTACTATAGTCTATACTAATAATAAAGGGCCTCGTCGTATTTAAGGCTCTTAGAATAAGGCTTTTAATAAGTAAGCGTTTATATCTTTTAAACGCTACGTTCGCCTAAGCCGTTTATATTATTCGATAATACCGCTTTACTCTTAGCTTAGCGTTACTTTCCTTTAGAAGTTTAAAAAGGGGTATAATAATCTTAAAGAAGTATTATATAAACCGTTAATAGTAGAAAGCTAGTCTAATAAATTAGCGGACTTCGTAAATATTTTTCGAGATAGGCTATTCTAGAATAGTTTTAATCTTAGAAGCGAGAGGCTTAATAAGTTCGTTCCTTACGGTATATCCGTAGAATTCGAGTTAGGAAGCACCGAATAGATACTTAGATAGGCGCGCGTATAGGCGAGTATCCTATAATCTTCTATAAACCTCTATAAGATATCGTAAATATTCTTTAAGGCTATTAGAGTAGATAACGATATCGTTAAGGTAAATAATAACCGATTTCCCTAGTTAGGCTCGAAGAGTCCGATTTATAAGAGTTTAAAAGGTAGTAGAAGCGTTATATAGCCCGAAAAGTATTATAAGGAACTTATATTTCCCTTCTTTAGTATTAAAAGCCGTCTTCTCTTAGCTCTCGTTATCGACGCGAACTTAATAATACCTCTACGTTAGATTTATCTTAGATAGGTACCGTACGTTTCTAATTAGATTAAGGCACTCGTAGATTTAAGGGAAAGAGTAACTATTCTTTCGCGTTACTATATTTAACGCTCGGTAGTTAATATATATCCTCTACTTACTTTTTAGTTTCTTAACGAAAATAGTAGAGAATCCCTAAGGGCTTATTAATTCTTAGATAATTCCCTAGGCGAGTATTTACTAAATCTATTTTAACTACTCTTCTAGGTAAATAAGAGAAAGGGGGTACGCGTTAATATTTATTAGTTTAGCGTCCCTAGTATTAATAGTATATTCGGTATATCTTAAGGGAGGTAAGGTTTTAGGTAAATCTTCTTAAAATATAGCTAAGAATTAATCTAACGTATATTAAATAGCGCGAAGGTCCGTATCTTTATATATTTATATTCCTTTCTCCTTCGTCTTCGGCTAACGTAATAGCTCTTCCTTTAATATAGTTATAATTCTAGTAACGTAGATTAAACTAGTAGACTTTCGAATAGCTCTTTTAACTTAAACCGCTATTATAAGTTCGTCGCTAAAGGCGAATATATTAAGGTACCGCGTTAAAGGCCTAGGCCTAAGGTTATATTCGCGGCTAGCTATTATAAGTATTAAGCTTAGGTTATTCTAATCTACTATAAGCTTATACTATCGTAGCTAGGGTATTCCGAGGATTAGGTTAAAATTAGTAATATCTAGAACTTAAGATATAATATAGTACTTATAGCCGTAGAGATTTATACTATAATTATATTACGACTTAGCCGTTCTGCGGCTATCCTTACTAATAATAGATAGAAGGTATAACGGATATTACGTAACTTCCGAAAGGGAAAATACCTAGATAGATAGAAAGATAAAGATAACCTTACTATCTTACTAACTAACTATACTATATTTCCTAGTACGGAAAGAAGGAACTACGATATAGATTATAAGTCTCTTATAGTTATAACTTATATAGTTAACTTAAGTATATAATTCGATACTTAATTAAGTTCCTACGAATCTTTATTCTAGTTATACTATATCCCCTTTCCTTAAAAGACCTAACTTAGTAGGCCGTAATACCTCGTTATAGACGGTTTATAATACTTTAACTACCCTTAATAGAAATATAGGATACGAATTAGCCTATAACTAGCTCTCGCCCTACCTTACTAATAAATAAACTTTCTAAGGACTTCGCTAGTCTTAATCTATTATTACGAAGTATTATAAGCGCTAAGACTATAGTTATAGAAGCTATAAAGGTTAAGGACGATATTAAGGTTAACTTCTTTTATAGAGATAGAGCTAAGCTTAGGGCTTATCTAATCTAGGTAAAGTTAGCTTTTAATTTAAATCCTACTAAGTTCCTAAATATAACTACTAAGGTAGTTTATACTACTACTTTCCTTTAAGGCTCGGCTTTTACTTAGTTTAAACTATATTTAACCTAATACCTCGAACCTAACGACTTTAAAGATAACGAGATAAAAAGCATCTTTAAGGACTTTAGTAAGCATAAGGATAAGCTTAAGTAGGTGTTTAGAACTATAGATAAGGAATAAGCTACCGCTAGAACTATTTATTAACTTAAGTAACGAGGCTCTACTACTTAGTATTAGTCTTAGTTTTAATAGATTACTACTAGACTAGACTAGAATAACGAAGTATATATAGCTGCCTTTTATAACGGATTAAGTAACGCGGTAAAAGATAAGATAATACTAGCTCTACTAAAGGAATATAAAGATCTAGTAGACTAAGCTATCTTACTTAATAATTAACTTTATAAACGCCGTATAGAAAAGAAGAAACTTTACGAAGGACTATAATATATAGGTAATAAAAGTTAGAGACGTAACTATAGGGACCCTATAAACCTAAACTTAATAAATAAGGGACGACCTTTAAAGTTAAATAAGTCCCGAACTAAGAAAGAATATAGTAGGAAAACCGAAAGAGAGAGACGTAGAAGAGAAAACCTATACTATAATTACGGAAAATCTAGATATCGGGCTAAGGAGTATAATACCTAGCTATAAGGACTATATATAATAAGTAATAATATAGCCGATATAGTAGTAAAAAAGGCCGATACTACTATTAAGATCTACAAGACCTAAGGAGGTTTAGGTATAGTATAGGATAAGGGGCTAGGGGAACCCTATAAGGAAGAGAATACCCTTAAAATAGCCTAAGAAATAGTTATTAAGAAAAAGCTAGCCGTTAATAAATATATAAAACTCTACTAGTTAGCTTACTATAATAACTCCTACCTTATCTACTATAAAGGAAAAGACGGAAGTAGGTGGTTTCCTTAAGAACTAAAGCGTAGAAGGAAGAATAAGAAGTAAAAGGAATACTAGGAAACCTTAGCTATAATAGAAGCTTATAAAGACCCTAAAACTAACGAAGAGGTAAAGAAAGAAAGTAACTTAAAAGAAGAAATTAAGTTCGTAATAATCTACGCTACGCTAGAATTCTTTATTATTATTACCCCTTATTAGGAAGTATAGCTATATATAAGAGAAGACTGCGAATAGAATTAATAATATATATACCCGATCTTTAACTTATAGATATAGCTAAAAGAATACTTACGATTAATAAAACTACGGTTCTATAAAAAACCCGAATACCCGTATACTAATAATACTTATATATACTAAAGAAACGATTATAAAATAGAAGAAATAGAGCTACTTAAAGAAGCAGAATAAGCGATATAGAAAGAGTAAAAATATAAGGTATAAGACCTATATCTTAGTACCTTAATCGCTATACTTAATAAAAGAGAATATATAGAATACCTATTAGGAAACTTTAAATACGATAATATTAGTTACTTAAACTATTACTTAACTTATTATTATCGCTTTAACGTTAACCCTAAACACCTCTACTTCGGGATCCCTCTAGAGCTCTATAATTAGCTTATAAAGTAAGGATATACCTATTATAGAATAGAGTATTAGGAATTAAAAATGTATATCTACTTTATAAAAAACGAATAGAGGATAGCTACTAAAGGTATAACTATTCTTTAGAAACGCCTTAAGAGTTAAACGCACTAAGTATTAACTCTACTACTTACCTAGTCCTTATAGCTAAGTTAGAAGGAGAGCCGGTTAAGGTAATAGTAGACTTAGGAGCGAATTATAGCTATATATCTATATAGATAGGATAGAAACTAGTACGGTTTAAAAGAAAGAAAGACCGACTATACCCGCTAATAGTAGTAGATAGAATACCTATCGACTATAAAGACGAATAGATTCGAAATAAGCTACGAAAAATACGGCTTAATATTAAGGACTATAAAGAAATAATATTATTAGATATTATTAGTATTAAATATAATATTATTCTAGGGATAAAATAGTTAGAATAATATAACCTTAAGATAGATTAGAAGATACGAATTCTTAAATTTTCTAATTATAGTTACGGAAACGCGGAAGGCCGATTACCTTTAAATATACTATTCGCTAAGGCGATTTAGGTGCGATCGTAGGGCCGAATACTAGCTAGTACTAGCGAAGAACTACCCTCGGAATATTAAGATTTTAAGGATCTATTTAAGGAGAGAGAAGGAGAGGCTACTCTACCTAAATATAAGCCTTAGGACTATAAGATTCCTATTAAAGATAGTAAGACCCTAAACTATTATAGTAAGCTAATACCTCGCTTAAAGAAGGAGAAAGACTTTCTTAAAGACTATATTAAGAAATACCTCGCGAAGGGGTTTATACGACCTTCTAAATCGTTAATAGTATATAGTATACTATTCGCGCCTAAAAAGAACGAAGGACTTAGACTTTATATCGACTATTAGAAGCTTAACGCGATTACGAAGAAGAATCGCTACCCGCTACTACGAATTAATAAACTATAAGACTAACTCCTAGAAGCTAAGTAGTTTATTATAATTAATATTAGAGACGCTTACTATTAAATATATATAAGAAAGGTAAAGAATAGAAAATAGCCTTTAGAACTAAATAGAGACTCTATAAGTATTAGGTAATACCCTTTAAACTAACTAACGCACTAGCTATATTTTAAGAACTTATTAATAATACTTTTAGAGAGTATTTAGATATATTCTACCTAGTATATTTAAACGATATACTAGTATTCTCTAAGACCTATAAGGAATACGTATAGTATATTAGAAAGGTATTATAAAAACTTCGCGAAAAGGATCTTCTAGTTAAACTTAATAAATACGAGTTTTATAAATATAGTATTAGCTTCCTAGGCTATACTATAATAAAAAATAAACTTAGGCTAAACTTAAAGAAGATTAAATCTATTAAGGAATAGCCTTAATCTAATAACGTTAAGAACGTTTAGGCCTTTCTAGGAATAATAAATTACTATTAAAGGTTTATTAAGGGATTTTTAAGAATAGCGGCCCCTCTTATAGCGTTAATAAGAAAAGATATAACCTTTACCTAGAAAAGAAATAAAGATAAAGCCTTTAAGAAGCTAGTATAGCGATTAGTTACTACGCTAATCCTTATAATCTTTAACTTAGAAAGAGAGATTATCCTAAAGACGAATATATTAGACTATACTATAGGGGTATACTTAAATTAAAAGGGAAATAACGATAAACTTAGAATAGTAGCTTACTACTTTAGAAAGATAATAGGACTAGAACTAAACTATAATATTTATAATAAAGAACTATTAGCTATTATTAAGGTACTAAGAGAATAGAGAGTATATCTTAAAGGGTTAAAATATATAGTATAGATATATACTAACTATAAGAACCTTCTCTATTAGACGACGATAAAATAGCTAAACTAAAGATAAGTTAGATAGGCTAAAGTACTAGCCTTCTATTCGTTTTAAATATATTATATTTAAGGAACCGAGAATATAAGAGCGAACGCTTTAAGTAGAAGATTAAATTATAAAGACGAAAATAAACTAGAAAAAATCTTAATATTATATTTATAATAAAATAAGCTTATCTATTACTAGCTACTATAAGAAATATTAGTATACGTTAATATTACTCTAATAAAGAAATAAAAGAAATAAGTTATATAAGATAGGTATAAACTAAGAATAGTAGAATACCTTAGTATTAATAAAATATTAAAGCTAATTATAAGGGATTTCTAATAGTAAGGAATAAGGAAGTAAGTAGAAGAATATATAAGGAACTATAATATTTACGCTAGAACGAAGGCAGCGAGATATAAACCTTATAGGAAACTATAGGTACTTATACTACTAATAGAGGCTTAGAAAGAAGTTATAATAGACTTTATAGGACCCCTACTAGTATTAAAGAACCCCGTAATAAAAAATAAATATAATATAATCTATATTATTATAAATAGATTAATAAAATACGTATACTTTATACTAGTTACGATAAAAATAACTATAAAGGAACTAGCGTATATATTTATAAGATATATATTTTTATCTTATAGTATACCGATTAGGCTAGTTATAGATAGAGATAAAATATTTTAATTAAAATTCTAGTAGTCCCTAGTAGACTAGATAGGAATAAAAAATAAATTATTAATAGCGTTCTACCTATAGACTAATAGTTAAATAGAGAGAACTAACTAGATATTAAAGTAGTACCTAAAGGCCTACGTTAATTATTAATAAAATAATTAAATCGAACTACTACTACTAGTATAAATCTCCTATAATAACTCTAAAGTAGTTACTAAAATATTATCGTTTTATACTAATTACGGAATACACTTAAATATATATAGTAAGCTATAAAATATAAAACCTAAAGCGAAAAGAGCTATAATTAAAGTATAAAATTTAAAGAAGTTATATAAACTACTTAATAAGGAACTATAGAAAATTATAGAAAAAATAATAGAAAAGGTAAATAAAGAAAGATTTAAGGGACTAGACTTTTAAGAGAAAGAGAAAGTCTACCTTATCCGAAAAAATATAAAAACTAAGAGACTAAGTAAAAAACTAGACTATAAGAAGCTAGGACTATTTAAAATTAATATAAGAATAGAACTAGTAACCTATAAATTCTAGCTACTAGTAGATATAAAGATATACCTAGTCTTTTATAAATTACTCCTTAAAAAGGCTTCTTAAAAAACTAATACCGTTAAGATAATACCTATAAACCTTAAGGACTTCGAGTTTTATAACGTTAAAGCTATTCTTAATACTAAGAAAATAAAAAGAAAAATATACTACTTAATTAAATAGTTAGAATACGATTTATTAGAAAATGCTTAAGAGTTAAGAGAGAACCTCTTACTAGAGATATTAAGAGCCTTCGTAAGATAATCTAGAAAGAAATAGCTACCTTTAGCTACTATCTTATATAACTTTCGATATAATAAGTATTAGGTATACGTATATAATAAATACTTAACTATAAGAGGGGGACTTAAGTAAGCCTTAAATACCGAGTCGTATAAGGGCTAAGAGGACTACGGTTATAGTATCTTATCCTAGTTAAGTTACTAGATATAGAATCTATAGTCTAGCTAGGATATATCGTTATTACCTAAGGTAATCTCCTACTCTTTAAGCACCTTCTCGAAAACACCTAGCGCAAGTATTTCGCGTTTTAATATCCTATCTATTCGATTATCTAACTTAGTAATCGACTCTTTAATCTTAGTATACTCCTACTCGGCCGCGGCTAGGGCCGCTCGTAGTCTCGCGATTTCTAATAACTTTTAGCGACGCTTCTTTTGCTTCGCCTTTTTTAATTCCTCTACCTTTCGTAACTCCTTTAAGGAGAACGTTTCGTTATATTTTTAATAGTTTAAGATGCACTTAGTATACTTTATCGATTACTTTTAAGAATAATAACACTTAACACTCGCGTTAATATACTAGGTATACGATACTATAGCCTTAACGTCTAATAAAATAATATATAACGTAAGCTTACGGTTACGATTCGACTTTAACTTCTTAGATTTTAACGATAAAGGCTTACGTTTTCGTTTACCGAGAACCTTCTATATAGTTAGCTATAGGGAAGAAGAAAATAATAGTAATAGAGGACGACTTACTATTTATATACTTACGTAGACGTAAGTAGGTTAAGAAGGGGAAAGTATTACGACTTAGCCGTTCTGCGGCTATTCTTACTAATAATAGATAGAAGGTATAACGGATATTACGTAACTTCCGAAAGGGGAAATACTTAGATAGATAGAAAGATAGAGATAACCTTACTATCTTACTAACTAACTATATTATATTTTCTAGTACGGAAAGAAGGAACTACTATATAAATTATAAGTCTCCTATAGTTATAACTTACGTAGTTAACTTAAGTATATAATTCGATACTTAATCGAGTTTCTATAAATCTCTATTCTAGTTATACTATATCCCCTTTCCTTAAAAGACCTAACCTAGTAGGCCGTAATACCTCGTTATAGACGGTTTATAATAATTAGATTAAAGGAGATATAGTCTCTATCTATACCTAAATCGACTAGGATTAAAATATTAATCCTTCTTCCTCTATTAATTAATTCTCCCTCTACTACTAAGAGGTTATTTCCGTTAGTTCGAGTTATAAAGTAGTAACTTAGGCGATTTAGTTAGTTATCTTCTATTCTTATCGCTAATTATTATAGTTCTAGGTTAAAAGTAGATAAGGGTATAGGCTTATTAATTACTCCCTTTATTATTAGGCTATTTAGTTTCCCGTCTTAAAGGTAATAGCTTTCTCTCGTTAGCTCGATCTAAAGCGAAAGAAACTCCGCGCTTAGAAGCTAGTAGAACGCTCTCTCTTTATATTTCGGCGTTCTATTAGTATTAAGAAGCGTCCTCTAGGTAAGCGGTTATTTTTATATTAATAGCATCGCTTAGCGAGGTACCCTTTTTTATCGTATTTAAAGCATGCGCGTATAGTTCTATACTACGTTTTCTAAGTATTAGTCCCCTTTTTCGGTCTTTTATAGAAGGGTATAGGACTATCCTAAGGGTTATAAGGTTTTAGAATACTATAAAAGCGATTCGCTAGTAGTTCTTAAAGTATACTTTCTCCTCTATATTCTCGTACTAATCTAAGAGTTTCTTTCGCTCTATCCGCCCTTTAAATATAACCTCCGAGCGGTAAGTCGTCCTATTCTAAATATTTAACTATTTTAGCGTAGATTCGTAAGTCTATACCTATATATAGAGCTTCCTTTATTTCCTAGGAAGTTTTCGCGAGTATAATCTTCGCTCTTAATTTTATAAAATCGGTAACGAAGTCTATAATACTCTATTACCTTTAAACTATCTATACCTATTAGTTTCTATATTTTATTTATTTATTCGAATCCCTAAAATAGTTATTTAACCACTTTAGGTACGAATCTATAGTGCGTATTTTATCGGTAGCTATCGCCTCGAATAGCTAGCGAATAGAGTTACTTAGGAAGGTCTAGGCTAATTAAATAGCCTTGATTTTATTAGTCTATACGTTACGGGTGCGATAGAATTAAAACTAATCTCGTAGTTCCCTTATATAGGTATTAAGTTTATTACCTAATCGGTCTTCGTTATATATAAACGAGTCTTTTACCTTCGGCCCCTATATTCGAGTAGCCTTAGGCTTATATAGGGTAAGAGAGATATTATTAAAGGAATTACTAAGGTCTTAAATAGTATAGCTATTACTATCTAAGGTATTATCTATTCGCTAGACTATTATCTAATAATCTTAAAGTGTCTATTATCCTTATTAAAATAAGATTTAATTCTATTACTATAGTTAGATAAGTATCTAAAAGAGGAACTCCGTATAGTTTCCCGCGGTATACGATATCTACGTTAGTTAGTTAGTTAAGGTTTAAAACGAATTAGACCTAGGTATAGTATAGGTTAAGGTCTCGCTAAAAGAGTAAAAAGTAGGATCTATTAGGTGCGTCCGGTAAGGGTTATTTAGAGTTCCGTAAAATTCCTTAGTTTTCCTTAGCGACTCGTACAGCACCCTTATATCGATTCTCCCCTCGCGGTCCCTAGATTATCCTATATAAAGGGGGAGATAACTATAATAAGATGCTACTTAACCTCCGCTAGAGTTATTAGGCTTCCTATCTAATTATAGCTAGTAATATTTAGGGGATAATTACGCACTATCTCTCTTATCTAGTGAATTATTTTAGATCTCGTAAAAGAATCTATTCCTTATCGATTTCGGTCGAATAAGAGTAACTCTAAGGTAGGTCTTAGTAAAATTTTTATATTCCCTAGCGGGTCTCGGTAATCCTACTATATATCTTAGAGGTCCGATCGAATTATTATAATTTGTATTCTTTTAGGGTTACTCGTACTCCTATCGAATTCGATAGAATCTATCGTTCTATAGCTCGTTATTAGTAATAGCAACTTATTACTTTAGTTCTCGTCGCCGCCCTCGAGATTAATGCGGTACTTCTCGAGGGCGACGCTAGGGTCGCGTTAGAGTTCGTGTATCAGTCAGTAATTCGGTGTTTTAAAACGGGAGGCGTTGCTACCAAATGTGAAATCTGACAAGGAATATGTAATTATCTAAACTAGAAATAAGCGCTCAGTGAGGCCGCTTTAAGTACAAAATAATACGCGCTAAGCGTAATATGACACATGACGGAAGTCGCAGGCCGAAATGCCCAGCCTACTCTCATTGGCTGCTGTTTTGATATAACCACATCCTCGCTTCAACACAAAACGATCCATTCTCTCTGTGCTAAATCTTGACGCTGCTATCATGCGTGAAGGCTCGACGGGCTTGTAAATTATGCTGACACCTGTTTCTGTGGGTCTGTCTTACAGCATCCAGAGTTTGATTCACAGAAGGCCGCAGTCAGTTGTCCTCCTCATAGCAACATCGCCTACTGAAATCTGACGCTCGATTCACGACCCCACTGCATCACGTTGTCATCTGCAGCCCATTCCCAAGAAATGCAATGGCCGAAATCACCCAACAATTCTCAGAGCATGGGGCGGAGCTCGGTGATAGGAGAAGCAGCTGCAGGACCCATCAACTGATGATCAGAATCGAGTGCGTGCCATGAGCGTTCGTCCTCGACCAGACTTCGGCTCAAACAGCACATGATCATGCAGCCAGCAAGCAAAGCGCACTGTCTTCCGCACTCAATCTAAGCCTTGGGCACAAGCATTACTCAAACCACATCGAAGCTGGAAGCTGCCTAGCGATGCACCGCTGATCAAACCACGATCCACGAGTGTACACTATCGTAGAGACTTCGATCATGTCATGTCTCTAGCTGCCCACCGTCTGTTGGCCCAGCATTCTCGGTTTTCATGCACGCCCAATGATGCGGCGAAATAGCAAGGACGAGTTGGATTGAAACTCTCTTCCAGTAACAGGGATGGATGGCTGCTTTGCGACTGTCTCTGGTCGGTGATAATAACGTGTGTTGGTCCTTGAACACCAACCACATCTCCCTTGTGAAGCACTCATCAAGCAGTTTCGGAGAAATCCTAAAATGGGTCATTTCACCGTCTTGCAAACTTCCTTCCTAGGTCGGCAGTCCAACGGGCCCGAAATTCATGGACAAACAGGACGAGTATCCCTTGGGCGAACCACTCACTGCCTTTCTCGCTAAGTCAGGAGTTTACGTGGTCTTCGGTGACTCGTCAAGAGCAATGTCTCTGTGAAGGGACGCGGTACGATGGTTCACTGGACACCACGCGATCGAGGCTATCACAAATCCCTTCTGGATGGATACTGATGTCAAGAAGGCACTGATGCTGGCTGTCTTCAAGGTCATGTCTCTTGAGCAGATCGAAGAGCTTTCGATAGTCGTCGACGATTTTGCGGCGAACGCTGGTTCAAGCTCATTTGAGTTGACCTGGGTACTCATGCCTGTCAAGGGAGCCTCAGTGATTCAGCACGTTCCAATATGAAAGTTCTGCAAGCACGAGATATCAAAGGTTCAGTCGGCGAGCGTCAACCATTTGTGCTGTACAGCGCTGGAAACCTGATTCGGTATTGATTGGTGGTCATCTCACTTCAAAGTATTCGATAAGCAACGGCAACGGTGTGCTAGCTGCCGCTAGGGTCAATATGGGATTCTTCAAATCGACTATCGCTCGATATCGCATGGCACTCCAGGTCTGAGTAGGCCGCTCCAAGGTTCCCATATGCTGCCACACACAAGCGCGAACATCTATCCTTCTCTTGGGCAGGTTGGTATGGACCTTCGAGGCGCATTCTCCGCTACTCCATACTGTCTCTTTTTATATTCAAGAGCATCAAGAACTCTGAATTGTTCGTGTGTTCTATTCATGTTGTCATTCGTCAGTCTGCCGATATTCATTGATGGGGAGCAGGGCATTCTTCGAGATGAATAGGAGCTGGAGCTGCTCAGAGGCGGTGGGCTCCTTGCACATCATGTATTGCATCACAGCAGGTAGGGTTAAAGGGAATGTTTCGGACAGCATTATCGCTTGGTGGGTTTGCCTTCTTACAGCCATTGTCTGTCAACGCTCCGTCGCAACAGCGGGACGGGCCCTGGTGGGCAAGTGGTCAAGGAAATGTCGGAAGAGGTGCAAACCAGACAACTAGGAAATAGCCTGCCTGCTGTGCAAGAACTGCCGGTGCACCTGGAAACTGAGGCCGCATTGGTACGTTGGCCTCCGGTACCCATCCCAGCCTAAGACAATTGTCACACCATTGAGGCCTCCTGCAGTTATTCTTGGCACAGGTAAGCAATACTTCTCTCACCTTCTTATCAGATGACTAACAACGCACCTGCAGTAATGTGCAGTGGGTGTTTTGAACCGCTCCTCCGCGGCAGAACGACCACCTACACCCACACATGTGGTCGCTATCACTGGTGCTTCTTCTGCCTCCACAATCTTTTCCAGAAAGCTTGCGACATACAGTACGGCCATCCCTAAACACCCGCATCAGCATCTCCACTTTGCTTATAAGGTCAGCACATTTGAGGCAAAAAGTTAACCAGGCAACCTCAATCAAGCAGGTGTGGGAGCTTTTCTTACGACTCAATACGAGAAGACTGCTTCACTGCTCTCGGGCAACACCTCAACTGTCAGTCGCTCCCTTCCTCCTCTCGTCCCAACTAGCCACTAATGCAAGGGGCAAAAATTTTGCCCTGCCAAGACCCTGCTCTGTGAGCCCAAATGCGTCTGTGGTTAGGATGTCTCTGAACCACCGACCATGAGACGTAAGGGGTGTCTCTATAGCTCTGAAGATTCGCCCTCAAACATACAAAGAGCATCGGTCAACTGTTCTCACTGATAAGAGTTGACACATAGGGTGTTGAAGGGGTCTTGAAGCACAATATTGAAGGCGATCTGGTACATCACGTAGGGTCAGAACAAATCAAACGAGAGAACGGGTTCCGTGGGTCAGAGCTTTGCGAATGAGGATTGCTAATTGATCTATGTCACGTCACTGGCTTGCAACGTTGAGAAGCTCTTGCAGTGAACCGAGTCTCTCAACCATGTGATTGACTGTACTGACCCGTTTCTACCTTTCAATTGCGAGCTCCACTTGCTAGAGACTTGACATGAGCCACCTTGAAATTCGAGTACTTTAAAAAGGATGCTTTAAGCGATGAGCCTTGCAGTAGTCGGCAAAGTGAACTAGCTCTGATCGTGTCTAGCTGCGAGTTGGTCGATTGATGCTCCCCGGTCTAGTCGACTGTCATAGTTCATTGTCTAGGGCGTTGACTTATCGGCAAGAAATATCATTCTGACAGACTGTCAAGATTCAAGTGACGAAGAACGTGTGCAACCTTGAAGAGACTGTTGCGGCGGCGTCTGTCCACTATGAAGTATTATTGTAGGCGAGCGCGGCAGGCCTTATGCACATGATGTATCAAACGCTTTCGCAGTTTCATGTCATCGTTCTATTGAAGGCCTAGAGCTTTTGCCTCGCTTTCAACAAGCTCAGGGATCAGCTCAAGCAGATCAGGTCCCATTGGCTTCCATCCAAGCACGGCAGCTGCTCGCTTTGAAACGCCACTTGACGTAGTCCCGAGTCTGTATGCGTACCCTCGATCGTACTTGCTTACTTCTTCTAGCGTTTTCGTCCCAACTTCGGCTGAAGGTAGCAGACCTTGTTTGCAAGCTTCTTGGGCAATGGCTTGGAAGACGTCGCGCCAAACGAAATGGCCGTTCTCTGCCAGATAATATCCTTGATCGTCCCAAGTCGCCGGGCTCCCTCCATTTGTGGCCGCTTCTCCCAACAGCAGAAATAGCTTTGACAAGTCTTGGACATAGACACCGTGCCACACATTCTGCCCTTTGCCGACACTAAATGCTTCTCGCTGCTCAAGGAACGTCTTGATCGCGAGATTTACTTGGACTGATATTCTATTGCCTGGTCCTCTTCCAGCACCATAGATTGTCGGTGGGCAGACAATCGCAGTTTTGATCTTCTCAGGATGCGTGGCAGAGGCAGCTAAAACGATCTTGTCAACAATTCGATGCACAGCATCGTCAGGCAGGGAAGTAAGTTCATCGACACCGTCCCAGTCGTTGTACACTTTTGTTTCATCCTCGCCAAAGCGACCTTCGTGGCGTGTCCTCCATGTGAGGATGCCGGTACCTGAAGTGTGAATCCAGTATCCAGGGCCGTCGCATGTTCGTCGAGCCAAACCTGCAGAAATAGCTTGAGCACTTGCTTGATGGTCACAGTCGGCGAAATCTGATGCAAGTCAATGTCCACGATTCTGATAATCTTCTTTCAGTCACTTACGATAGACAATATCGGCATGCGAGGCTTCCTCTTCGATCAGCTCCCTGGAGTTCAAATCGCCGTAGACGACCCTGACTTCAGGGAATGCAGCGGTAATCTGAGCTCCTTTCTCATTGCTCCGCACAAGACAAGTGATATCCCAGTCAGGGTGGACATTCACTATCTCAACCAAGGCATCTCCTCCTATGTAGCCCGTGGCTCCTGTACTGGCTACTGTCAATTTCGGGCCTTCTGGTGTGTGCTCCTTCTCACATGAACAGTCTTGTCTTCATTGAATCAAACGAGTGTTTCCTGCGGAGTCCACTTGTGTACGATGATTCGAGGTCGCGAAATACACTATTGGAAACCCTTCCCGGTATAAAGTAAAGTTTAATGAAAGCACGGGCTGTGAGTCAATTGTAACTGAGACTTTGTGGCTTCTTCAAGTCCCAGCCAGCTCTAAATGCATTAGTAATCATCGAGTTAGCGTTTCATTCTTGGGACTGCTACCCTTATCTGAACACTCTCCCGAGAATATCTGCCGAGTGCTAGCCGGGCGCGCAAACCACACTTCTCCAAGTCTAAGATCGGAGACGGAGCCGATGAAGACAGTGCGCACAGACTCGCTGGACTTGGTTCGTTAGGCACCACGACAGCATGACACGCAGCGACTTTTAGTTCCAATGTTGCCAGCAAGGATGGCAATATGGGTCAATCGGACGCGTTACAGGTCATTCAGATCACGACATTGTGCGGTTAAGTCTTGCTATCTAGATCTGTACACCAAGGATTCTATAGATCTCGGCCACGTACGCCTTTGTACAGACCGATCCCATGCCAACATTGTGCATCTTGTTCATTGCATAGCCAATAGTCATACGCCTATCAACGTCAATGATACCCATGCTCCCACCCCAGCCACCCCATCCGCATATACGCTCGCTTGTCGGAGTCCAGTCCCAGTAAGTGTCTTTGGTAGGCAGACCGAAGCCTGTGCCCAAGCGTAGCTTCAATCCCACGACAAGATCCTCACCGTGTGCCTGTTCCTGAAATATCTGGTCGATGGTCTCAGTCGACAGAAACTTCGTGCCATTGACCGTTCCTCCCAGAGCGATGGGCGATAGCATTTTGGCAATGGATCGGCCGTTGCCATGACCATTACCTCCACCGATCTCGGCATCACGCCAGCCTTTTGTATTCGACACACTTGCATCGACTGCAGGTGATCCTCTTGCCTTTTCCATGACTGAGCCGGGCGCTGGTTGAGGCGGTGCAGGACCTGGCGGCGGAGGAACAATGGTAGCCACTCTCGAGTAGTCCTTGGGCTCCACGCCTAGCTGGAAATCTGCCTCTAGAGGCTGTGCAAGCTCGTCGGCGATGAATTGCTTCAAAGGTTTCCCCGTGGTCCTGCGGATGAGCTCGCTAATGAGGTGCCCGTGAGTTAAAGAGTGGTACCCTGATGCCGTGCCAGGCTTCCACCACGGTGCTTGTTGTGCGAGCCTCGCGGCGGATTGCTCGACATCATAGATTTCTTCCAGATTGATCGGCTTTTCCCAGGCTGGCACGCCCGATGTATGGGACATAATCTGTCGCACCTTGACGTCTTCCTTGCCATTGGCAGCGAATTCAGGCCAATACGTGCACACTTTTTCATCGAGGTCAAGAAGACCTTTGTCGACCACCAACAACGCCGCAAGGCTACTAATGCTTTTCGTTGTCGACCATAAGTTGACAACTGTATCTTCCTGCCATTCTTTAGTTCTGCTTTCGTCAAGGTGGCCACCCCATAGATCGACCACGACCTTGCCGTCCAACTCGATCGTGAGTGAAGCTCCTAACTCGTCACCAGAGTCAATTTTAGCTTGTAACAAAGTGCGGAGACTAGAGAACCGATCCTCGCAGTAACCTTGGACTCGCGCCATTAAAGAGAGTACGATCTTGAAAATGAGTGTTTCACCGAATGAAGTCACTAAAAACGAGTCTATCCGTGCAATCGATCCTCTGCAGGCGTTTGACTTGCGGGAAATCGAACCCCTTGGAGAATTACAAATCGTCGGATGTCGAGAGCCCGGAGGTGGCACCGAGAAACGTACGGAGGATGATACAGAGCCGAAATAATGCAATTTCGCCGGTTCTAGCTCCCACAGGACCACAACTGGTCACGTCCAAACATCGCACTTTGGACGTTAAGATGTTGTTTCAAAGTACAGGGACAGTATCGAGCATGATATAGCGAAGGCGAATATCGCTACCTTCAGCTACATGCCTGGCGTGATCTGCGCAGTCGATAGCAGTTTTCGAAACTGTCATGATATGATGCTACGCGTTTTCGTTGTTTGCAGCTCTCGTGCGAGTTACTAACAAAGCGCCCAACCAAGCGCGTCTAGACTGAAGTTTCGACTATTCATATATCCAATCATGCCGTCTGCCTATCTGTCCGTGTCTTATCCGACTGACCATGTCAGGTCATTGTGGAAGATGAAGCAGATGATGAGGTGAGAAGCAAGGGGTTTAGCCCAGAAACCACGGGGGTTGAGCGATCAGTGGCAGAAGATTTCTTGAAGGCCTTGCCGTGAAAACGTAGCAGCTTATGACGGTCTGGAGCTCGGAAGCTGCACAGCCTTATGCACTGAAAGTCTCTCATGGTTCGCTGATTGTCTGATGAAGGTTGCACCAAAATAGTACTTGGTGTTGCAATGCCGCTGCGCTTAAGCTACATTGCTAGTCCTCGACCTCAGTCGCCGTCTCGTATTTTCTTGACTGACTGTCCACAACCCAGTACCCATCCGCATTCTCTCCATCCCCAATGCCCACGGTTGTAATCTTAATATCACTCCTCACAGTCACTGCAGTTGCTGCACTCAGATTCTCAACCTCGAGTCCCACTTGCTGTCTGTTTCCACCCTTCCATACGCACTTGACATCAATACTCGGCAACAACAACTTCCCCGTCTTCTGTGCAATAAGAAAAATTGTAGTGCTTAGAAACCCTCCGTCTTTAGTTTGTGAAGGCGAAAACACCCATCTCCTCCGTCCTCCAACTAGCCAGACATCGCTTTGACCTGCAATCTCGGCCGTAATCTCCGGTTCGCTGTCGAAACTTGTGCAGAGGTCGGCGCCGATTCTAAAGTGTGCTGGTATTAGCTGTCCTACAATGTAGTCAGGTTGTGTGGAGAGCCTAATTTCTGTTCGCACGAGGACTTGTGTGGTCGGAGGATCCACTTCGAGTCTTAGCTTGCGTGTTGGCGCGGCGTCAAAGTTGAGTAGGATTTTGTCGTGGCCGTCATGCCATTGACGTAGCCAGCTTTGAAGCCCTGCTCGGTCGCGCTTGTCGAAGGCGTACAGAAGAGATTGCCAGTCAAGGTCTTCAAACGTCCACATCTCAACTTCGGATGTCAGGGTAGCAAGCTCGATTTCGGATTCTGTCCAGAGCGTCTGTAACTTGTTGCGAAGGTGGGCAAGAAGTGGTCGTGAGGCATATGAATACTCGCTGTCGGTCAGGGCCGCTGAGAAACCTGAAAAGATGGTCTCGAGAATGACTTCGTTCATACATCTATAATTCACAACTAGAACCAGCTTCTGGTTATCCTCTGACGGCGTAATGCCTTTCATCTTTGTCTGCACTACCCAGCTAGCTGGCTGCTTGGGAAATGCATCGACTGCTTCGCGCCATGATCCACAGGAGACCACTTCGCAAGATGGTGTATCGTGGAGGTGGCAATCCAGTACTCTAATTGGGACTGGTCGCGATGGGCCCAAAGTAAAACGGGAGAATGTTGCGTTCGTGTGAAAAATGTCTTGCACATTGACACTGATCGGGAGCAGTGTCGCAAGTGACATTGTGTCATAATAGATGTACGCATGACCCATGGACTCATATTGTAATTCAGCTCTGATTGACATGGAGGTACTGGAGGTATCATCAAGTGTATATGGTATCTCTATCACCAATTCTGATCCGGCAGTCAAATCCTGGAAATTCAGGGCGTGCGAGTCATCACGGTGACTAACATCGAATGGGGACCCGGAGACACTGTTTGCGGAGAAAATGTCAAGGCGTGCGCCTGCGGTTGCTGGCTTTAGCTTCAGTTCGGCAGAGCTGATATCGTTGTATCCAACACTGAATCGTATCGACACGTTTCGTTTCTGCGAGAGATCCACAAAAGTGGAATGTGAGGCTCTCAAAGTAGGGGACCCACTTCTTGGATAAAGGTAGATCGATGGGGGGACGTTCGGCGTCGGCTTCGTTCCTTGTTCTTCACTTTCTGTGACGTGCCCTTGACCAAAATCGTGTCTGAAAGTGACGTTGCCAATGGTGATGGTTAGCGAATTTGCATCATACCAGCCTTCAGTGATCGTTGTACTTTGTAGGCTGGCATATATGATGCTGTGCTGACTATGAGCAGTGCCAGCAAATGCGAAAGTCACCTGATCAGGTCGATTCTGGTCTCTAGACTGGCATTCGAGTTCCAGACCCACACACTGAAGTTCTTGGATGGGCACAAATACCCTTAAAGCCAAGGAAATCGCGCCATGGTCATGGCCTTCATTGTGTGCAATATGTGTGCCGATCCTGTCGATGGCGAAGATGGCATCGAACGGGAACGCTACTGTACCAACGCTATTTGCGGTTTCAAGCATCTCGATCCATGAGCCTTGCACATTCTTGACATTTCCGTACAAGGCAAAAGATTGGATCTCCAGGAACAAGCTTTGAACAAGCTCTTCTTTTCGGCCGGCCTTTCGCAGACAGTCGACGTACATGCGAAGCATAGACCGCTCGACTGAGGTTCGAGGTGGCTGGTCTAGAAACCCGTAGATCGCATCAAGCCAACTCATAGCAGCTTCGTGGTTTCCATTGTAAGCTTCGAGAGCAGCAAGGTCGAAAAGCAGCTGTCGTGACGCTCTCGACTTACCTGCGGTACTGTAGCATTGGCATGCACAGACTGTGAGAAGCTTGTACGCACCGAAGGCCGATTCCTGATCTCGTAGCGCGGAGCGTAGTGATGGTGCAAGGATGCCTATGTCAGCCGTGGAGTCATCAACTTCTGGGGATGACGTGCCAGGTGCACCTTTGGTGAGCTGTGGAAGCATATGACCTTGCCGGCACAGATGCAAGAAAATCGTCCGCAGCATGGCAAGGAGTTCCCCTGACCAGAATATCAGCTCAGTTTTGCTGCCTTTCACAATTCTTAAAGCAGCAAACACATCCTTCCCGACAGAAACGCCATTTACGGCCGTGCCAGTGTCACCAGATGCGATGGTGCTGATCGAATTGCTGTGCCGACGGTAGACATGACTACTAGCAACGTCCATTGGGCTGAACAGTCCACCGTTCCCGGCATCACCGTTTGCACTGGCGTAAAGACTTGCGAGCGACTCAATGATATGGCAATCCGAAAGGGTCTGACACAGAGATGACCACTTCCAGCTCGCCACAATGTTATCAATCGCGACTTGCTGGATTTTCGACTCTTCTTCCGGTAGCCCTTCTCGACCGCCCCAAGCGGCGAACAGATCCTGGCGAAGGTTCCTGGCAGCCAAGTTGATGAATTTGACACTCCTCTCACAGATCTCAGAGAGCATATCTGCGTCCCAGCGAGGATCAGTTTGTCGATTTGAGGATTTCGAACGTGGTAGAGGGGCTGACGTTCGTGCTCTTCGAAGCATGATCTGTATTTGACGCATAAAGATATAGATGCGAAAGTCGAGAGCACTGACTTGATTGGTCAAAATCATTTGCTGATAGTTTCGTCTCGCAAGCCTCCATGGGAATTGCTTCGATTCGGCATCGGTCCACGCCTGCAGGCTTAGCGCGAGAGAATCCTCGGACTTGGGATGCTTGTCCTTCTGATCGAGTACCATGCGTATGACGTCCTTTAGGTCATTTGCATACGGCAGTAGTGCATTGGCAGCATCTGAGTCGCCTTCCTTCGCTTGATCCTGGATGACAGCATCGAGGCCAACGTCAAGTTCCTCGTAGATCTGAAGGGCATCTTCTAGCAGCCCAACATTTTCGAGACCTCGAGCCAGGCCTTCTTTGAGAATAAAGAACGTGCAGAAGTTCCAACCCGGCAGGTTTCTTTGAGACTCTCTTTCCCGTATATCATCTTCGTACTGTGCGACCCTTGCATCGAACGACTGCAGTATTGCAACCTTTAACTTCTCAACCAAATCCTGCCACTGCTCTTCCAGCTCCAGCGGACTCAGCGCAGTGCTTGGCTTGGCCGGGTCAGTCAGTCTGACCTGCGCAACCCTTTCGAAAGGCGCTTTTGAAGAGCTGGCGAAATCTGCCCTAAGCTTGTCGAAGATCGTACTCGTGCTCTTGCCCGTCCACTTCGATTTGCTGTTGACGCTGTCTGTGCTTTCTGTAGCCTCGAGAGAGATGTGCTTCGAGGACTTTGGCTGACTCGCCGCCGTAGTACCAGGTAGCACCACGTGCAGTATTATGTACTCGTATGCATCGTGCCTCTCTTGACCCTTCGTAGTCGGCTTTCCAGAAGTTGAAAAGCCCAAGCTCTTGACCCAGTCCTTAGCTTCCTTTCGCACCGCCTCTTTGTACGTGTCTTTGTCGTCGCATCGTAGCAAGAGGACCTTGACGAAGGGTGTCTGGCGTAATCCTGGTATTTGATGGCGTCTTCCGGCGGTATCTGCTCGCTGGCTTTGTTCTCGTTCTAGAGAGACATCGAGCTCTTCGATTGATCGCAACGGTCGAGTTGGTGACTTCCAGTGTAGGTTGGCTAATGGCAGTCGATTCCGAAGTAGAGGAGCAACGTCCTTGAAGAGGTCGCTTGGGTCCGTGAACTGTATAATCACTTTGGAACTGGTTGAGCCATCTGCCGCATCCATAATGCAGCCAAGGGAGGAGTAGCAGGTTGTTCGAGCCGGCGATACATCGTGACCAGCGTTCACACCGGCTGGTCTACTTGTCAGAGTCAGTGCCGAACTCAATGCTAGCACTGGCAACTTAGGCAAACCATAAGGAGGCTAGATGTAATTTACGAAACTTGTACGGGAGAGCACAGGATTTATTAAGGGCGTCCCGGAATGCACACAATTGACAATCTTAGTGTCATCTGACTCCCGAGACACCATATGCTTATAAAGGCGTCCTCCGCATCATCGATGACTTCGACGCGAGGCAGGTCGAGAGATTGATGTAGTAATCTTTATTCCTAGAATCGTGGCATTGTTTTCGAAAAGGCGTGAAGCAGAAACATGTCAATGCGATCACGTCTGTGGCAGAATATACCGCGGAAAAACGAACGATGAGCTTCACTTCAAAGCATGTCTTGACATCTATACTGGCCCAACTTGGGCGCATCGAGGTTGACACCAGCACCACGTCAGGTTTCGTCGCCTCCACTACTCACGTCTCAGTCTTGACCACCTTGAAAGGCACATCGACAGGTCTCGCGAAGTCGGCCTTCCTCACGCTGCATTTCCTCTTCCCCCACGAGCTTCTCCCTGCTCTGGACTTAATAGACCGCAAGCTGGTCAACATTTTTCGCTGCCAGTCCTATGAGGTGTTCTATATCCAGTCGGCGTCGGCGGTGACAGAATCTGTTAATCGCAGACCCAACTCGAGATTTCGGAATGCATACAATCCCACGAAAGTACACTATGAGGTCAGGCTGGACTCATGGCACTGCAGCTGTGCCGCTTTCGCTCAATCCCAGCTGAAGCTGCTTCTGGCCGAGCACGGCGCCAATGAGGATGCAGATGTGATGGGTCTTGAAACACCGCTCCGAGCAATTGAGGGCGAAGCACGACACATTGGATTCCTGTTTGGCGGAGCAGCAACTATCGGAGATGGTCCGATACCGACCTGCAAGCATATTCTAGCCGCTGCACTCGCCAGTGCAGCTCCGGGCCTCTGCGCCGGCTGCATCCAGGTCAGAGACGTGTCAGCTGCAGAGATGGCGGCTTGGAGTGCGGGCTGGGGAGAAAGGTAAAGAGCCACGTCTTCAGAGCTCCACGAGGGTGTGCTTCTAAATCGCTGCAGGCCTATGGATGCTGATCGACATTCTGAGCGGATTTGACGCATGCCAGAGTTCCCAAATTTTACTTCTTCTTTTCTTTGTCCTTGTCTTTGGACTCTTCTGGCTTCCTTTCAGTCTCACCATTTACAACACCTGCTTTCTTCTCATCCTCTTGTGACTTAACGCCCTCCTTCGCCTTCTTTTCCTCTTCCTCTTTCTTGGTATCCCTCTCTTCTTGCTGCTGTCTATTCTGGATCTTGTTGTCTATCAGGTCGTGGAAAGCGGTGATAGCTCTGACCAAAGAACTCAGGTAGATCGTCATGAGCTGATCGTTCGTCTTTGTAGTCATTGCCCTGGCAAGCTCACTGTTTTGTATCTGGTTTTGGCCCATGGGTTTCGAGGCTGGAGCCGTCGTTAAGTTGGGTAGGAGATTGAAAATGTCTTGCAGGTTGCCAAGGATGGCGTGGTTAATAGGTAGCTCCCCATCCAGCACTTTCTGCAAATACGCCCCAATGTCTCGTAACCGCAGATGCAGGCCTTGTAGTGACTGCAGTTGTGCTGTGATCCTCGCAGACAGTGTGCCGACCGCCACATCTCGAATGTCCCTTAGCAGGTGCTCGACACCAATTTCTTCGGCTTCTTCCGCTTCTATGGTCGAGGGCGTATGCACAAAGGTCTTTGACGTTGTAGTGCCATCGTCCTTGATCTCTTCGATGGCAAAGTATGCGTCTGTGGGTACTCCGATCTCCTTGGGCTGGACGTCAATAATAACGAGGAGGGGGTGCGGTGTGTATCTCTTGAATAGTTCGTTGATTTGGAGGTCGGAGGCTCGTAGTTTAGGGCCAGAATGATACCATCCTATCAGCTTTTCTCTTGCATTGACCTTCTTGAACATTTCTCGCATGCCTTCAACGTAGTTATGGTCCAAAAACCATACAGAAGGGTCCTTTTCATCTTCTTCGAACGGTACTGTATTTGTTCAGCGCCTGAAGCCGAGAGGGCTACCCACCAAGCTCACCTGCAAAACTATTTGATACTCTGACGTTCTTGCCATCGTTTTGACCAAGGAGAACACCAACAACTCTCTTCCTCGTGCCTTTTGCTGATCGACCGTAATGGTCTGCTGCAGACAGCAGCACCATAGGCGCCACTGAAACTTGCCTGCTGACCAGGGACAGGGTCTCTGCGGTTGTGGCCGGCATATTGAATGAAGCGCCAATTGGTGTCTCCAAATTCGGTCTGTTCGTAGGCTAGTGAACTGTCGCTGAGACGACCATAAGACAAGACTGCAATAAGTTCACCGTAGGATGAAGATTGATGGTCGAAATTTCAGGGGCCGTGTTCGGTAAGGAATGAGCCAGCAGCAAGAGGGTGCAGATTACCACATTACGAGGCAAAGGCAGGCACGGCAGACCAACGCGTTTCCGCACGCTAGGCTCAAGGTAGACTATAATAGTCACGTGATAGGTCAGGCGCTGGGAGAGCCCTTAAGAGTAGAAGTTACTGCGAGCGGCGATGCGACAATGAGGCGGGCTTGAACTGTCGAACGAGTAGTCTCCGGTCTCCTGAATCTTTGAGTCGGAGCTTCATATAGGCAGCCGGCGACGGCGAGCGCAAAGAGCAATAAACTATTGGCACAATGGCTGATAGGAGTGCCTGCAATGGCGTCAGCTTATCCAATGGGCACGGCACACATGAAATGTCAGCTTTTGGTGATAGGGAATTAGCTAGGCATAATCTGACGGCTCAGTGAACTGTGGTTCCTGCCCAACATGGGGCATAAAGCACGGTTGAACTATGGGGCGATGGCACTGAGCTCAAAATTCTGCCGCATATGGATGGCGGTGTCTGTTTCCTGGCACAGCTCGAAAGTTCTTTTGCAAGGCTTCCTCCACAATAGCAGTTACAACAATGTCTAGCACTGAACAGTTGATGCATGTCAGCGTAGAGTATTACCATTAACCATCACAGTTTCTGCAGCACCACTAGACTGCACTAGGTTTGACGTGCCCGTAGCCGGGAGATTGACAGCTGCAGGATCGCGTCACGGCTTGGCGGTCAGCCCCGGTTCGCAGTAATTCGAGCTCGGTAGTTCGGGGGAGCAGGAGCTTCCAACTTTCATGTCTCCGATTTGCTGGCCTTAAACACCTTCGATTGCACTTCCCTCCACTGCGCATTTCCCATCTACACCTACAACCTGTCCTCTTACTATCACGCGTGTTCCTATCGCCTTGGTCAGGCCACCATCATCAGCAATCGATAGAATGGCAACCGACAGACAGGTAGAAGACCTTAAGGCGCAGGTCGCAAACCTCACAGCTCGCCTGGAGAGGCTGGAGGCCGAGAAGTCTGCCGCAGCGAGGAGTCCTCCAGAAGCCATGCGCATGATCTTGATCGGTCCTCCTGGTGCTGGTACGATTGCCTGAAGAGTGTGAAAGGGCGTAGGTTGACAATTGGACAGGCAAAGGAACACAAGCTCCGAACATTAGGGACAAGTATCGGGTGTGCCACTTGGTATGAGAGCCCAACACCATAAAAGCACGTCAAACTAATAACTGCCAGGCCACCGGTGATATGCTCCGTGCCCAGGTCGCGAAGAAGACACCTCTGGGTCGGGAAGCAAAGAAGATCATGGATCAGGGTGGCCTCGTGAGCGACGACATCATGATCAATATGATCAAGGAAGAATTGGACACCAACAAGGACTGCCAGAATGGGTACGCGGTGCTACTACTTGCTCTACTTGGAGATGATCACTAACACAGACAGCTTTATCCTCGACGGCTTCCCACGAACTGTCGCACAAGCTGAAAGCCTCGACAAGATGTTGAAATCAGCTAGCAAACCACTCAAGCACGCCATCGAACTGAAAATCGACGATCAGCTCCTGGTCGACCGTATCACCGGTCGTCTTATCCACCCTGCTTCTGGTCGAACATACCATAGGATCTTCAATCCACCGAAGGAGTCGATGAAGGACGATGTGACGGGTGAGCCATTGATTCAAAGATCAGACGACAATGCAGAAGCACTCAGAAAGAGGTTGAATACGTACCATGCTCAGACTGTGCCGGTTGTGGGCTATTACCAGAAAACTGGCATTTGGTCAGGCATTGACGCTAGCCAGGATCCAGGTACTGTGTGGAAGAGCATTCTTGGTGTCTTCGAGTCAAAGCCCCATTCGAGCAGCATTCTGAGCAAGATTGGTCTGAAATGAGCAACGACTTCCTGTGCATGAAGACCTCCATTTGGTGTCAGCGAGACGAAGTCGGCAACAAAATGTGGACATAGATGTATGCAAAAGTATTCAGCTGTTTCGATGATGTGGTGTTGGACTGCCCATTTTCAACTTTACCAGGCTACGGGACAAATACATATCACAACTTGTATGGTGACTTGCTAGGGCACCAAGTACGTCTTCGGTGGCTTTAGCATATTTCTTCCCCTCCCTTTGGCACTTCTTCGATGATTGCTTAGCAGCACCAACTTGAAAGAAACCCTCCAACTGTACAATGTGCACGCGCCCGCTAAAACCACCCAAGAACGCAAGTCAAACCTACAAATTTCTCTTCTCTTTAGCAATTGGGAGCATGCACAATGCGATAGAGTTAATAGCATGGGGGTTGTCGTAACCCCTTATGCTAGTTGCAACTGTCTCAACCACCATGTAGAGCCTCCAAGGTACATTTATGCCAAGCGACTTTTGACTTCTCGACTTGCATTGACCAAGCAACGATGCTTTCCTTTTGGCGAGGCTGTTTTGGGCAATAAAGCGAAGCAAGAATTCGTCTCGCCAGGTCGGCTTTTCTCCGCCTTTGCCCCACTGATATCCCGTAGATGACGTGCAAAGTCTAAACACAGTGTAAAAAGGACTTGAGAAATGATATTACCAAGAACACTCAACGCTGCAAAGAGTCAAAAACAAGCAATCTACAGAAAATTTACTACCGTCACAAGACAGGTAACCTCCAACATGGCTCCAAAGACAGTACGATGGGGCATGATGGGTGACTACACTCTTCGCCCTTACCCAGACTTTTACTAACAATCCCTAGCCACGGGCGGTATCGTCCAAACTTTCACCAAAGACTTACTCGTGGATCCCAAGACTCGCGGCGTTAATGACATTGTTCACGTTGTGACAGCAGCGGCTTCGTCCTCATTCAAAGAATCAGCCGAAAACTTTGTCAACAAGTTTGTCCAAGGCAAGCAAGGGGACACAAAATGCACCGCCTATGGTTCCTACAAGGAACTCGTGCAGGATCCAAACGTCGACATCATTTACATCGGCTCCCCACACAGCCACCACTACCAGAATTGCAGATTGGCACTGGAACACAACAAGCCAATTCTGTGTGAGAAGGCACTGACCGTCAATGCCGAGCAAGCCAAGATCCTATTCGACGAGGCGAAAAAGCGGAACTTGTTCTTCATGGAGGCTGTGTGGACAAGGTACTTCCCGCTTAGCATTGAGATCAGGAAGGCCATCCAGGATGGGGCAATTGGCGAGGTCATCCGCGTGCAGTCTGACCTATCGATTGGAGAGATACCTGAGGAGGCTTTTGACGCGAGTCATCGAATGGTCAACAAGGACTTGGCTGGTGGCGCATTACTTGATTTGGGTATTTATGCGTTGACCTGGCAATTCCAGACCGTGTATCATACTCTACCCAAGGACAAGCGGAAGGCGCCAAGGGTCGTTGGGGCCTTGATGACGGGTGAGCCGCGGACTGGTGCTGATGAGGCGACAACGATACTACTTGACTTCCCCGTCAGCACGCCAACAGGAAGGAGTAACACGCATGGTGTTGCCTCAACGGCTCTGCGACCACACTTCGATTTTGAGCGCGATTCAGAGCAAGCCACGCCTGCCGTGAGGATATTTGGCGATCAAGGCGAGATTCAGGTGTTTGGACCCATTTTCCGACCAAGCAGATATCGTATTTCCTACAGAGACAAGAACAAGAAAATGGAGGATAAGACATTCGAGTTCCCAGGTGGCATTCACGGTATGTCATGGGAAGGAGATGAGGCCGCTAGATGCTGGTTGGCGGGTAAGCTAGAGAGTGAGAGTATGACTTGGGAGGAAAGCCTGGTGATAATGCAGACCATGGATGAGGTCAGGAAGCAAGGCGGCTTGACATACCCGGAGGAGATCGAGACGACGAAGTATCCAGTCGAATTAAAGGCAAAGGGGCCAAGCCATGTACAAACTGTAAATAGAGACTGAGATCTGAGAGAGAGGCCAATGTAGTCGCGACGATGATAGCTTCTGTCTTGCCTTGACATGCTGACAACCTTTATGGCAGGTGCCGATATAGATACATATGGTCGCCTCTTGCTATCTTTATCAGTCGCATTCTCACGCTGCTGTTTCTTCACTGCTATTATATTGACTTGCTTAAATCGAGACCATTCCTGATCCAGCCAGAAAATTAAGCTCAGCTGGCTCCCCAGATTCCCTTGGCGACCAATTTTTTTGCTTTCACCGACTAGCACGTTTTGTCTCGTGACAGCCTTACTATCTTGCTTTTCTGCTTCTGCCTATTTCCTGTGAGCCTAAGTCCTACTTATCGCATCAGGGCGACAACATTTGTCTCACCTCAATGGCCGACCAGGACCAATATCAAGATGGCGCCGGCCAGCCGCAAGGCGAGCGCTCTCAGAGACGCTTCCAGCAGTACCCACAACGATCAGCCGCGTCGATGAACTGGCGCAACAAAGACGATACGCCGCGCGCCGACCCTCAGCCACGAGGTCAAGCTCGTCAGCCAGGATCTTTCGGATCACCACGCGCCGGTACTCCACGTGAACAATCCGATACGCGACTCTACGTCGGCAATCTGCTCTATTCCGCCACGAAAGAGGACGTCGCGCAATTCTTCACTGACAACGGCTTCACCATCGCAAACGTCAGTATGAGCGTGGACCAATTGACGGGCCGAAATCCAAGTTACTGCTTCGTCGACTTTGAAAGTGCTGAGGAAGCACAACGGGCTATGGGTGAGCTCAATGGTCGGGATGTGCTTGGCAGGGCGGTGAGAATCAATCCTGGCATGGCTAGACGGCAGGGTGAGAACGGCGAGGGAGCAGGCGCGAGAGGGTACAATAGTCCACGCCGGGGTGGATATGGTGAGAGCCGGGAAGGTCAAGGTAAGCTGAACAGCTATTGTCATGACGAAGGATGGGACTAACGGCCACGAAGACGGCACCAAGCCTACCTTCGAACGCTCATCTTGGTCGCGCGATGGCCATTCTCAGCAATCCCGACCTGGCTGGGCTCCACGCGACGGCAATCGAGACCAAGAGAACCAAGCCCCGACCAAACGTCTCTACATCGGTAGTCTCCCGGCAATCGACAACCAAGACAGCGTCAATGAGGCAATTCAGGCGCTTTTCGAACCCCTTGGCATCGAAGTTACCAATGTGTCTAACCTCCGCGCTCCGCACGAGGCCAAGGCTGCTGAACCTGGTAATCATCACTACTGCTTCGTCGATCTTGCGAGGGCTGAGGACGTGGACGTTGCCATTGAGGCACTGGATGGCAAGCCCCCTAGTTGGGGAGGCGAGAGCGCGTTGCGAGTAAACAAGGCTAGGGAGAGAGAAGGCGGAGCCAGGAGGGGTGGATACGGATACGGAAATCAAGGCAGTGGTGGATTTCAGGCTCGGAGGAATGAAGGCTTCCGGGCATGGGGAACGCCAAGACAGGAGAGTGGACAGTAAGAGAGGTTTGCGAGGCTGACCCAGTACGTACCATTGCTACCACTGAACATCGCGCAAGTGGGCAGGAAACTGACACGGTGTTGGCCATGTGAGTCACGACGCAGGCCATAGCGTTTACAGACCAATAGTCACAGTCCACTCGCGACGTCCCGCATTCAAGACTGTTGTAGGCGACGAGAACGCACGGGGAAGTTTCTGGTCCCTCAAAGGGCTTTGAAGTTATCGGCAATGCTCAGCCGCCGTATTCACGCGCCGATTTATTGAGGCTTTGTCAGGGTCTGAATGTGTTTCAGTTGCATTGGCTGTCGCAGGATCCATTATCCAAATTAGACAAGATCTCTCGTTATCATCAATATAAATCGCACGGCGCAGCTAAACAAATTGCTCGGCGACCGTACCACACTCTAGCAGCTGCAGCACTCAGAAGTCCTTGTTCTTTTTGATAATCCCTTGTTCTTTTTGATAATCCCATTCGCGATGCACCACAGTAACGGAGATGAATGAAGAAACAAAAAGACTGCACATTGGTCGTTGTACCGGGTCGATTGAAACAGGGAGTCCTGAGAGGATCTCTCACCTGGTCATGACATACCACGTAGTGGCAACCAAATCAGTCACTTGAACAAACATGATCATGCACAGGCTTAGGCCCATGCTTAGGCTTATCTTCATGCTCCCACCCAAGCCCATCGCGTTTTGGCTCCTTCGCTCGAACCCCCCTCCTTTGGAAACAAGCCCCGTCAGATACAGCGTCAACCCCAGTCCTGCAGATGACTCAACCACGAAAAAGGGTATTGCCTTAGAAACCTTCTGTGTCACATCTCAGTCTCGTCCAATTCAACCCCTGCTGTACCAGCACTGCATATCAACCTTTCCGAGTTGAGGCGATGTCACGTCACACGACGACGGAGGGAATCTGGCCCGTTTCTCCAAGGCGTCATCCAAGTCTCTGGGCGCATAGTGACCGCTGCCGCTAGTCAGCATCCTCACCGAAGGAACCGTAGAGTTTTACCGTACCCTGCAAGTTGATTGGGACAGCCAAAGCGGTTGTGGACTTTCTGCCGCATAACGAGGGAAGGTCCACCGCAACGCGGCAGGTAGCAAGGTACAGGCGTGTTTGTCCACGATGCGAGATTGCAACCTGGTACTGAGCACGAGTGCTCTTCGTATAGATGTGTGCACATGTTCGTTTTGGCTACGGTGACAAGCTCACAGCTCACCAGGAAGATCAGTTCAAAGTACCGTATGCAACATACCATATACATTGCGCCAGTCAGATCCAAAAACCTTCCATTGCAAGATCAAGCTTCCGAGTTGGGTCCATCATTTAGCTCGACTTTGTGAGTTAGCGATGATGTGCGAGACCATCCCGGACTTGGTCTTGCGCCTGAAGAAGCGCTTGCTACTAAGTCTGGTGCACTCTGATCCGAACTGGGCCCGAGGATCGGATCTAGCTGTAAGAGGTTGGAGATGGGTTGGACTGGGGCAAGGCCTACGCCGGGACCGACGCTTGGGAGTTGTGGCGTTTGGGCTTGGTCGCCTCTCTGTGTGAGATGTGTCCAGAGCTCATCGACTGCGGTGCACGGATCTTGGTTGAATCGTCGCTCTACGTATCCAACTTTACTTATGTGAGGGGCTATCAATGGACTCGGTGCTTCACTGTGAGAGCATCGATCATCGCTATTGCATGAGATGCGAAGGGACTTGAGATGTTCTTGACTCGCCGTAATAGAGCTTCTGGGTTCTGGACCTGTCTGGCCAAAAACGAGGAGGATTAGGACTGCAGAACGCCAGTAATGAGCCCAGTGAATGCGCCTATTCTGGATGCACAATAACCGTCAATCAACGGCAAAGTTAAAGCTAAAAGGCGAAAGGGTGAAGGCAGGGATCATCTCTGAAGCCTCGGATATGCTATCCGCAGAATGCCTGGATCCACATCCCTTTTGGCCGGGAAACCTCCGGCATTATACACTAATGTGATAGGCGTCCAGCGAATGGGCGGGTATTGCAACGTGAGAAGCGGAAATGGTTGCCCTGGGCCAAGTAATGGTTTTGCATATCTTTCCCTCACTAGCTGGGTATACAGAATCGCTCCACAGGTTGCAGCAATCTCTGTGAAGCGAAGGCGACATGCGAGCAAGAGCCTTTAGATTGTAAAGCAACGATAAATCAAGGCCCGTTGCTCAATGGTATATCTAGGATATCTTGCACCAGACGTGAACGTTTAATAGTACTATCACCTCCGAGCTGTGAGGCAGTGACAAAGGCCGGACTTGAACTCTTAGAAAGGCTGTTGTTAAAGACTAGCCTGAACGATGTTTTGCGTCTGTAGAATCGTGCGAGAAGAGAATAGTGCTTTGGTCCTGATTCAATTCAGGCTTGGAAACTTGTGCATTAAGATTAAATTCGAGAAAAATTGCCGGTTCTGAAAAGGGAGCGAATTAAATATTGCGTGTAACACAAAAGAATGGTGAAAATTAGTAAACTGTCTCCTCACATTTCACCGTGTAACACGCTTTTTTGGATGTGATGAGATTGCGCCGCAGCGGAACAACGCGAAGACTCTAATGTTGCGCTTGCGGTGGGCATTCAAAGGCGCTAGTTGTCTTGTTGTCGTATTGCTGTGCAAGTTTCTGCTTCCCCACTTTCGTCTGTAACTAACTTCACCAGCACTGAACTAGGGAGTGCTGAAAACGTTGCGATCTCTTCCGCTGCCAAGTTTTGAAGCCTGAATATGAAGGTACTTCTTTGGTCCGTGAAAGAGAGCTCTGCGTCGAATGCATCTAGTTTGGTGGACGGGCAAAAGGTGTCCATTGCGGCAGAGGTGTGTGTCGAGGGTCCAAGCTGGAACATTTGCATCATGATCTTATTCTTAGTAGCGTCCTAATAAGCTCTAGCTGTACTTGCGCACCCTAGGAATGGGCCGATCGCAGTGGCCGCTCGTGTCATTGAGATCTTGTGGCTCGAACCATATCGCCGTCCATGGATATCATTACCAGCAAGCTGTAGAGGTACTTTGCGTGTTCCCTGGATGAGGTTCGTCTGAGATGTGAAGACGAACCTCACCTACCGCCCTTCCTCCATGTGCGGCGAGAATGGATCTGGACCATGCTGAGGACCGCCACGCTGCGGCAGTCCTTTGGGCTGCTGCTGAGGATATCTAGCCGGGTCTATGTGGTACACGCTTGGATCGGACGGCTGTGTAGTACCTGCAGTATGTGCGTGTGAGCCCGGCGCGTTAGGCACATACGTTGGATCGTTGTACGAGTTGGGCATTCGTGACGGTGCTTGTTCGGCACTCTGTGCCAAGAAATTCCAGAGGTCCTCCACTGATACTTTTGGATCCTTACCAGAATATTGCTGCGGGAATGTCAGGAGTGGTTGTATCAAGAATACAATTTCAAATTCACCTTGAACGCTTCAATCATGGATGATGCAAATGGCACAAAGACTTTGAGCTGTTCTTGGGTTGGCATTATAGCCGCACGAAGTCTCCCGGGAACCGCTATCTCGAGAGTGGGGATTTGCAGCGGTTCGAGCGTGCAAGACTGAGAGGGGTGGAGCAACGCTGAAACGGCCTGGTAGTCACGGAAGGCTGAAAGAGGTGAATGAAGATTGTGTGGCTGAGGAAATCATACTTGTAGACGTACGCGGAGAAAAGATCGGACAGGGCGCCGGTCGCCGCAGTGGCGAGGATATAATATCTGCATTACCTGCCGTTGTGGGACAAGCGTGCTCGAAGCTGTGCAGCCTCATTCACGTGTCCTGGGTGCTGAGATGGCGGGAATGCTTCTCCACAGTAAGCCGGGATACCAATTGGTGGAACTCGACGTGGTCCTCCCGGATCTGAAAGGTTATGTCGAAGCCTGTTGTAGGACTCACCACTAAATTGAATGTGTTAACGAGCCACATTGTAGCGAGTCATGGAGATGACGTCGAATGTGGCGTCTATTGAACAACTCGGAGCTGACCTCCAGTTGGCAGCCAGAAAATTTCTATCAGCATCCCTTAGTGCTCGAGAATGTAAGAGACAAAGGCTCAAGATTTGAAGGCATGAGCCAATCTTCGTGCCTAGCGGGCCTAAATCGTCCAGAGTCGTCAGCCAATGACGATGGAGGGAATTGAATTTCCACTAGTGTCCCAGTCAAACAAAACGCCGTGTCAATCGTTCTCAGCGGCAAACAAAATTTTATTATTGCTGTTTTCCGAACGAATGCTAGTCGCGCTACGATATTGCGATCTCCGATCAACGGAGACATCAAGAGTTCTGTTAGGCGCGGCAAAATGACAGAAGATGCGACGTCACAAATCAAGTTTGGATCTATACTGTCTACGTGGCGTGCTCGTGCAGAAGACTTTGTGCCTGGTTACTATTATGTATTCAACACCTTCCCCCGTCGCCGACTATGTTCGCCTCCCCAATATTGTTTCGGCCACGCTCTTCTGAGGACATCGCTACTTGGCGTGGGGGCTAACAACGGTGGAATATCGTCGCAGGGGCGTGGTGATTAGACCCCGACATGTCACTTTCTCGAGTACCAAAGTCGACGCCCATGAGTGTAGGTATTCATGGAACTGGTAAAGATGGAAGGACCATGCCGCCAATGATATGGCCCTTTGGTTGTCGTGAAAAATCCTTGTCAACAGTGCTGCATCGTACTGCTCGCTCTTGAATCTCGCCCTGCAACTCGCCTCTCCCCGTTGTCCGGCTCAGGTGTTCACAAAGGTCTTGGACGGTCGTATCGGGTTCTTTTCCAGTGGTTCTCTGCATTCCATTAGTTGGTGTTTTCTTGTGCGAAAGGCTCTTCGCACGAGGCTCACCTTGAAGGCTTCGATGAACGCATCGTAAGCTGGTTTGATATATCGAATTTGCTCATCTGTGAGCCTGGATTTCTTCTCCGCGTCCATGAAGACTGCTTCGGCAAAGTGACTTGTGCCTTTGGGTTGGGAAGGATTGAATAAACTTGCAAGGTCGTGCCTTTGTGCCAGGACACGTGTGCCCTCGTCTGACCTCGAGCCTTTATTAATTTCAACCGGACAAATGATCGCTACGATTTCACTGGCACACATGAACAGAAAGGATCGACCAAACGGCTGGGAAATGAACTGAAATTGCTATCTAGCGCCCGCCATTTCTCTTCATCTCAAGCAAGACCAGTGATCGTACAATTAGTGGTACAATGCGTCATGGGGTTGAGAGTTTTACGGCCTCGTTGTGGTACATTTGGTATGAGAGCCTTTTAGCTGTGCGCCTTTGCTACGCTGATCGGTAGAACTGCCCAGTACCGTCCAAGATTGTCACAACTTGTGCTGCCGTAGTCAATGTTAGGTCTCTGAATTTATCTCGCGGTAGCCGAATGGAAGATGTTGCTGATTCCCATTCGTGGAGTGGCTCATCAACGACCGTATCCCCTGGATCAGGACCGTCCTGAGCAGTCGTGTGATACCAATCGTAATGCCTTCCGCACCTGTTGCGCGAATATGTTTCCTAGGGAGCTTGAGCTTGGGGTGCATCTCCTTTTTGACCACTTCTCCCGCCTCTCTGGCCTCCTCTACCTCGGGGCTCTCCTCGACCCCGTCCTCTTCCTCTTCCCTCAAAACCACGGCCTCGACCACCTCTTCCTCTTCCACCACGATCCCGTCGGACCTCACTAAAACCATCATCGACACTCCCAGAAGTTGGTCCTTTTTGTTGAGCCGCTTCACCAGCTTCATCGGCCCAATTGCTGGTACTTTGTTGCTGAGCAGGAGCGGCAGGGGTCTCGACCTCGGCTGGGTCTCGGGGGACTTGCACCCAATCTTCGGTTTGAGTATTGTCAGTCATCATTGATGCTTCAGGAGCCCAGGAAGCCTCAGCAACTGCATTAGCGGCTGCATCAGTGGTGGACGCTTGTTCAGGCACGGCAGATGGAGGTTCCTCTTCGGCAGCAGGAGCAGTGATTGTGGCAGTATCTTCAAGCTCAGTAAGGGCGGCATTGGCAATGGTTGGATCTGTAGCTGTCACCTCCGGTTGAGCGGTCTCTGTAACCTCTTGGGCTTCTGGTTGTTCTTCACTAATTGTAGCCATAGCAGATGCTTTGAGTTGTGCAAAAGTGTAGTCCAGTTCTTGCTGCTCGGTAGGATCTATGATCTTGTGGTCCGAACCCTCGACAACGCTGGTGATGGTGTTCAGGGCGGTGTCGTTACCTTGGTAGAGATAGAACAGAACAGCTTCGTATGCCTTGGTTTCAACAGCGTCGACGTCCTCACGTTGTCTCTGGAAAGCAGCAGCGTGTAGAAACGAGCAGGCTACGTGCAAGGCATCTTTGACTTTCTTCTGCGATTGCTCTGCCGCAGTCTGCGCAGCCTCGTCTTTCAGTCGTTCAATTTCGGCTTCGTGAGCTTCTGTTTGAGCAGCCTTCTGCTTTGCATGACGGGCTTCGAGGTCTTGAGAAAACTCTTGGAAATTCTTCTGCTGGGTTTCGAGCTCTTTCAGTTGCAGTTCCAACTGTGGTTTCTTCTCGAGTTGCGCTTTTTGGTCGGCATTGATCTTCTTTTGGGAAACAAGGAGGGCGTAGTCAGTATGTCCAGCTTCTTTGACAGTGGCCTCGGTCTTGGCCACAGCAGCAAGTTTCTTGGTCACATTTCGGATTTGTCTAGCCCTGTTAACATTCGCCTCGAAATGTTTGCGGTAGCCTACTTTGCGAGCTCCTTCAGGTGAGGGCTCTCACCGTCATCCTCAGCATGGCCATTGACTTTGGCTTCGGTCTCGACGGCTGGAGGAGTGGCAGTTGAGGTCTTGGCCTTGCGCTTCTTTGCGGACTTTGAGTCTTGCATTCTGATGGAAGACGTCTCGGACATGGTTTGGAAACGATTTTGTTTGGTGCTTCTGTCGTGTGACGTGGGAAGAGATGAGCCTGAGAATGAAGAGAACAATTGTAGGCCTCGTGTTGAAGGTGCTGGTTTGGTTGGCGGAGAGAATTCTACGCGTCTTAAATCAAAATTTGGGCTGTAGGTGTTTGCTATTCTGGTTGCTGATCAAAACAAGACTAAGTGAAAGGTGCCTTCTCCAAAAATGTCGTTCCGTGCCGCTCCTGAACTGCCAAGCTTTTCAGCCTCAACTTTTGGCCTTATCTGTCTTCTCATCCCTAGAGCTGAATTACTGACATTCCAGTCACTGCGACACATCTACACGGCGCTCTTCACGTTGTCACTGGTTATGTTCCTCTAATTACTATACAGTAGCCAGATGTTGTAATGAGTCGAGTGGTGTAAGTGTGACAACGGGGATGGGAAATGCTTACCATGGACCCATGGGTACGTCTCCTTTGCAGGCATACCCATTGCCAAGCTTGGCACGTTCCTATGGACTTCTAACAGCAACGCTTCGATGCTTGAGCGAAGAAGGTCGAGTCTTTGTTTTGGCCTTGCGACGGTTTACCACACTGTGCTACCAGACTGAGAAGCATTTCGTACACGGGCTAGATTATGCGTCCAGCGGAACAGTGCAGTTCAGGAGAACATCATACCACTTTGCGACGTGGTTCAGACTGCTCTGAACACCTCTACACTGTTAATGGTCGCACGGATTAGTACTCGTCGCCCCGCATCAATAACGATGTGTGTACCGGCTGTATCACTACTCGAACATTCATGCTAGGTCAACCGGATAACCTCCGCTGATCATTTGGACGGGCTTGAATTATACTGTTCTCTGCCCGCTCTCGTCTAAACCCAGGCCCTGCCCTACAGTCGGCTGAGCGCTGACGTAAAGGAGTCGGTCTCCTAGTGCACAACCACTTAGCCAAACACCCATGGGTTTATTGAATACGCCGTATAACTAATTGCAGGAGTGTGCGTTCCTGATGGTAAGCGCTGCTGTGACGGATTCGCACACGTATTTGGTGGTGCTCTTTAACGACATGAAGCCAACGCGGTATCATATGCTCGGAGTGTGACGCAGACTGATGTCAGTGGTTACTTCCCTCGGTTGGAAAGAAGTGGTATGTAAGAGTATACATCAAGTGATCTCAGAGGTCGCGATCTCACATCAGAGTAATCAATGAATGGTGATACTTCAGAGCAAGAGGCAATGTGACGACAGACATCATTTTTGAGGACTCTGGGGAAGTTGTAATTGATCACAGATGGTTCAAGAATGCGCCATTGCAAGCGATACATACTGCGAGACGTGTTCGAATTGAGATGGCACCATCAATGCAGTTAAGGAAATCCTTCGACATCAGCCTTATATGACAAGTACTGCAGCACTAGTTTGTGGGAAAGATGCACTTCTATAGCCAAGCCATTCTGTCGGTATTGCACAATTCAGGACCCAGTAGCATTGATTCGCTAGCTCCGCCGCTCTTCTATACCGCCCAGTTCGGCATGCAAACAATTGTCAGCGTTTTGGTGCTCAGAGGCATTCAAGCATAATTTCGACAACTCGCAATGCTCATTTCACGATTACAAAGTCTTTTCGCGCCTTCACGGACGGGATCAAACTCATCGGCTCGCATCTCGCGTGAGAGTTTTACAGCAATAATGTTCCAATTGAACCTGTGTTGGCGCATTTCTCGACCATTTCAATCGCTCAGCAGCAACGCCTTTAAACATGCTAGGTCATGGTTTAGTCTTTCAAAGCAAAGCGCAGTGATCAAAATGCTCTGTCTGTCGAGAAAATGAGCCCTGCAGTCTTCACAAGAATTCTACCTAATCTATGCTGATATCTGTTTCATCAAACAGGTTTCCGATAACTGAGAATCATACTTGCAACGGCATCCTGCCAATTGGCGAGTGCAACATTCCTGGCTCTCTTGCAAACTGCTTCGATTGGTTCATCGCCGCTGTAGTTGTCGAGCAAATATTTGAGGATATCCATCCTCCCAAACTTGGCGGCTCCATCAATTGCTGTAAAGCCTCCCCTAGCGCTGGCAGGAGCAGCAATGTCGGCTCCTTGTTCGACCAAGATTTGGCATATCTTGCCATGACCTTTGATCGCAGCAGCTTGCAAAGCAGTAACGCCGTGCTCAGACACAGCAGGCGCATTGATGTCCGCTTTGTTGATGATTAGCAGCTTGACGACATCGACGTGGCCATCCTCGCAAGCTACTTGCAATGCGTTTCGATTGAGGGGGTAATCCAATGGTGCTGCGCTAACGTCAGCTCCGTAAGCGATGAGCTCGGATACGACATCTGGATCGCCACGCCTCAGCGCAATACTCAGTGCCGTCCTACCTTTACCAACATCGCGGGAACTGAACTTTGCACCATGTCTGAGTAATATCTTAACAGCTTCCAATTTGCTATGTGAACAGGCCGATTCGAGAGGCGAATCACAAAATACTTCGCACTTTGGGTTAACTTCCGCACCATGTGCAATGAGGACTGAGATACTCGCAATATCACCCTTCTCTGCAGAGACCGAGAGCGCTGGCGGGTATATTCTTTTATGCGCATTGCAGGGCCTGGGAGAAATAGACGAAATGCCGCTTTGCAGGAGATATTGAACAAACTCGGATCCTTGGGTACGAATTGCCCAATGCAGCACCTGCTTGTTGTACACGCAATGACAGTCCAGGTCGGGAAAGCCCTGCAAAAATTCTCGGAGGAGAGCATCCAGGGGACATGAGACATATGGACATAGAGCTCGAAGGTCCAACATCGCTGATATCAAGCCCAGTCCTCCAGAAATGACTCTGGTATGATTTTTCGTTATTCGCTGAAAGAGCAGTTCCAAAATCTCACGGGCTTGAGCTCTTTGCTTCACGCTGTCCTTGGCTGGTGAATAGCAAGTCGCTTCCTTGAGAGTTAGACACATCTTTCTGATCGATGCAGCTTTGATACACGTCGCCAAGCCTGTCAGGTATTTCACGACAACACGACTTTTTAATGCCAACGCCTTATCGAAAACAGCGTCGAAGCATGTTTTATTGTTAACAGAATTGTTCAATTTCAACCCATGGTCAAGAAGAGCCTGCAATCGTGAGACAGAAGTTGAGGCATAGTATGCGACATCTGGATGACATAGATTGGCGCCCATAGCGATGACTCGGTCCAGAAAGTAGGGTTCGCCGGTGTGCACCGCAGCTAATGCCATACTTTGAAGATCAAACGCAGGGGTAATCGTTTGCTGACCTGCAAGATGCATGAGACGGTCGAAAAGCAAGATATCATTCGCAAGAATCGATGCCACAAGTGCATCAATTCTAGTTCTGGTCGCGCCGGGCTTCCAGACGTCTGTTTCCTGACGTTTCAAGAGAGCGTCGACACACTCATGTGACTGAGACAGAATTGCTGCCTGGAGTGGTGTTAGCCCATACTTACTGTCACTGACGTTGACATTAGGACCTGCTGTAAGCAGTATGTTGAAGAGCCGCACATCTTTTCTTGCAGCAGCCTCCGCAAGTGGACTGAGCCTGGTCCCTTTGATGGGAACTGTTGTGGACATGGCGTCGAGGTCCGCACCGAGCGTCATAAGCAAGCGGACCAGTTCAGCATTCCCAGTCTGCGCCGCGAGGATAAGTGGTGGCGTACCATGGCAGCATATCAGGTTTGCACCGGCTGAAAGCATGATCCTGACCCGACTGATCGAACCTGAAGCAATGGCAGCCTGGACAGGTAGATAGGTTCCTGCGCCTTTGCTCTGACGTAGCCATTCTTGAAAGTCAGTATGAGCATAATTGCGGAGGCCAACTCTCCTCATTTCGAGAGGCAACATAAAAGTGCTATCGTAATCCAGGTCCAAACAACATGAGTTCGCATTTGCACCCCTTGCAAGGAGAATAAATGGAATGTCGTCGTCTTCTTGGCGCAAGGCCAATAGAAGACAAGCATTCCTGCTTGCAATACAATGTTGCGGGACCAATGCGGATTGATGCGATGATAGAGTTGAAAGGGGCAGGGTAGCTGATGCGCCGTAGTCCAGCAGGAGTCGAGCGATGTCAGATTTCTCGCCGCCCCCTGCATCTTCCAATGCAGCTTGTAGGACATCAGAGGAGGAGCTACTGCCCTGCGAGAAAGTCGCAAGAGCAGGCACAGCATTTAGCATAGCTCGGACATCATCTAGTGAAGCGCCCCATCTGATTGCTTCAGCTAGATCATGGCACTCGCATACGACTGCCCCATGGTCGATGAGAAGACTAATGATTCCAGGTCCGGCGTTGCCTATCAAAGCCCTAGCCAGAGGACTGTTTTCGCAGCAGTCATGATGGCACTGAGAGTTGGCCGTGCTGTAACCGGTGTTGAATTCGCCTTGTCGTTCGGCGTTGCGGTTGTCCTCGATTTTGCACGAGCAGAGATTCGCATCAGCGCCAGTGGCCAAAAGTGCTTTGATGAACTTAAATCGGTCACCAAACCTTTGAGTAATTCAAGGTCAAGCAGACGGCAACACGAAATGAGTGCTTGATGCAAGAATGCTTGCGAAACAGGAGTATCACGAAGCACCAAAGCTCGAACGAATGGCCGAGCCGCTGGCATAAGAAAAAGTCTTGTTACACGTTCCTGAAGATACTCGTTGCCAAGATCGTTGCACGTAACGTATATGAGATGTATTACCAGGGTTACAAAGTTTTGAAAAGAAGTTCCGTAACGGAGAGCTGTGAGCTTCTGCCTGTAGTCGCCCGATGGTCGTTGTAGGATGACAGACTCAAGACTTTCCAACAGCTTTGTGGTGAAATCTGTAGTGTATTTCGCCAAGCAGTCGTCACTACCAAGACAGCTATCACGTTCCTTAGTGCGGAACCTTGAGCGCATGTGCTTCGGGGGAAAAAAACAGGGTAGTGGAGAGTCTTGTACTGGTCTTGTGTCTGTAGAAAGCAACTGATAAAAAAGGGCTTCCGGAAATTCTTTCCCATCCGATGGGATGAAAGGCTGAGCCAAAAGGGTCGAAACCATGTCAACAATACCAGTGAAAGGTGTATCAGTTACGAACTTATCTGGTTCTGGCTCCTCAAGTGCTGGCCAGATCTTGATGTTGCAGGTCGAGTCTGGACATATCGCGCTTTTTAATACGCAAGCATTTGGATTGCCGAATGGAGCACAAGCGGCTCGCATTGCAATCTGTGCAGATGTGCTGACATAGTGGTGAATGCCCGACTTCAGCTTCTTTCTCGGGATGAAGACGCCATCAACTTCAGCCTCTGCAAAGTCTGGGGAGAGTCGCTTGCCTATAATGACATTCTCCGCCAGCAGATGCCAATCTTTTGTCGTGCGCTTCTTTCTCCGGCCCGATCTGATGAAGAAGCGATCATACACTTGAACACTACGATTGTTAGCCCTGTTGGCAGCGCCGCCGAATGCCCACTGACCTTGTAGCAACGCCATGCTCCTCAAGCATGCGCTGTCGAATCTGCTTGACAGTCATTCCTTCTGCACGATATGCAAACAAGACATCTCTGTAAGCGTCCAAGGCATTTTCTGCCGTCGGTGACGACTGCACAATTCTGTTTTCAGCGGGCATTACGAATTGGTCCACGAGACTTCGAAGTGGCTCTTAATGAAGATATAGTCCGCTCATAAAGAGGCAGTTGAACATATCGCATGCGAGAAAGGCTACGGAGCTTTTTGTTCCTGGAGGAAAGGGAAACAGTCAAGGGCGTTCCCATGCTCCCGACACGTACTTCTCGTTGCTTGCTTGTGCAGAAAGTGAGCAGAAGCGCTGATTGGAAGAAACATGGTTCATTGCCCTCCCTTCGGATTGTACTACTGCAGGGCGTTATGGTTGACACGGCGGCCGTCAGTGGGCCGACAGTTTGTTCGTTGTCCAATTATAATGCAGCATCGCGGCTCCCTGAACTGCCATCAAAAAGCGGTGTACTAAGGTGTGCAGGAATATCAGCCTTGTAGACCTTGTATTTTGTGCCTTCCACAGTGGACACGATGATTCTCTTCTTGATGAATAAGAATTCCGTGCGAGACGGTCACAACTGAATGCAACAGCAATCTATGTCCGAATCAGCACTGCAAAGATGGCTGAGACAAAGTATAAGAGCAGAGTCTTTCTGCAGTCGACAACTCTGTTCTCCATGTCTACTGTCAGATTCTAGGCGAGCCATTGTAACATCTGAAGTTCTAAGTTTGACGGAAGCTTGAAGCGTTCGTGTTTCAGCATGACAAAATTATCCACCGAAGCCACAATCAGCCTTGTTGCTCTGCTTGTCACTATGTTATCCAGCCTCGCTGTCTTTGTCAAATACGGTATGCGCAATAATGCATTGACGCCATTGGTCGTAGAAGACACACCTGGCCTTGCTCGTCGCCCGCAACACCAAACAAGATATCGGGTATCGTTTTTAAATTCCTTCTGTAAGGAGAACCTCTTCCTCCTCGCTGTGGCATATTTAAAGCTGATCCTGGAAAATAGATTGGACGTCCAATGGCAGAACGCTTCGACATGCACTACTAAACCGCAGTGCGTCGTCTTACGTCTTGCCCCCACCAGCAACTGCATCGGAAGCTCGTTAGACGCAGCACTCCAATTGATCGCTACAACCATGCAACTAGAAATCTCTGGCCGCTTTCGAGGTAGAAAGAAGAGCCACGAAGCCACGAAACTATCTTAATTGGTCGAAATCCGACAAATACATGATGGATACAGTTGCCGTACAATATCATAACGACAATGATTCCGAGCGAAGGAAAGCAGCTTCAACGACCAGCTGCTTGTCTAGACTGTTCGATGACCAGTGCTGCACAACTATATTTTCTTTTTCGCATTGCCGTCACAAGACTCAATGTTACTTTGCAGTAAAGCTTGCTATTCACGACGATCTACCTCACAACATGCTGCATATTAACGGCATCAATAGTCGGAAACGAGCCTAGAATAGAACGTATTTTTAGTCTTATTGCAGCAGTCTACATAGTGATTGCTCGTCAGGCCTCGAGGAGTTGTTCTTGGTCAGCCTAGCTACCTGTAGCAGGAGGTTGATCGAAATGTGCTGCTATTGATAACGCTTCTGGGATGATCAATGCTATGAATGATGATACGCGCAAGCGGGCATCAGCTTCCGTATCGAGCCATCCCATGTCAACCCTTGTACGTCCACATTCTCCGCATAGATCTCTTCTCCCATTGTCCCATACTGGCTGAGTGTTACACGCTGGCATGAGCACCCACGAACAAACATGACAAACACGGCTCTACAGCGGCTAGTGGCCATCACACACCAATCATCAGGATAAGAAGGAGGCGATTCCTCCTTACGGCTAGACCATGGTCTGCTAGGGACTGCCCGGTCTGTCGTCTAAGGGGAACAGACTATCACAGACCCAGCAGACCCTTACGATTATATATACGCCTCATTTTATAGCAACATTCCTTAGATACTCTTCGTAGTTAAAATCTATATTATACACTCTACTAGTTCCGATCTAGTACAACTTAGTCTTGTTTATACTAATCTCTCAACCTTATAATAGTTAACCCAACCTTAAGTTATCCTAGAAGCCTTACTATCTCTATATAGTTAAGTGTTAAGGGGTGTCCCTAATACTTTAACTACCACTTTTAGTAAGGGGTAGAGGTACGTATAAGCTTTATTTATATTCTCTAGACTATCTAAGTAGCTATATAAACCGTTAGACTAAGCAAGCGTTAAGAAGAGAAGACCTAGCGACTCGGGGTCTTCGATTAGGCAGCTCGTTAGCAACACGTCTAAGTTATCTTTAGCAGAACCAGCAAAGGAGGAGGAGCCCTCCTCGTCGGAAGAAAGCATCCCTAACTTACCCGAGGAAGTTTTAGAGGAAGAACCGATTCCTAAAGTGAAACCCTAGAAAGAAAAAGAAAAGAAGTTACCTATAGCCTCTAGCAGTAGAGATAATAAAGAAACTAAGACGACTACTTTCTTTAAAGGATTATTTAAGGTTAAGGGCCCTAACACCTTTAACGGATCCTCGGATAAATATAAGAGCTTTATTACTTAATTAGAACTCGTTATTAGACTCTAATCTAAGTACTTCTTATATAAAACTACTAAGGTATAGTATGCGGCCTCCCTACTTAGGGGAAGGGCCCTTATATAGATTAAGCCTTACCTCTTTGAGTACTTTAAGAAGGGAAAAGGCGCGTCTATACGAACCTATAAAATTAACACTAGCTTTAAGAAATTTAGAGAAGAACTTAAATAGTTTAGCGGAGTCTAAGATTAATCGAAAGAAGCGGAAAGAAGAATCGCTAGCCTACGATAGATAGGGACTATAGCCTACTATATATTCTAATTCCGTAGCTACGCTGTATATCTATTATAGGACGATGCTTCTCTTGCCTTTACCTTCTTTTAAGGACTTAAGGAAGAGATTAAAGCTAGATATATCGATAAGGAACGTCCTAGTACCTTATTAGGACTTATTAAGGATACTATTAAAATTAATAGGCGAATTATAGAATATAAGGCCGAGACGAGATAAACTATATTTATTCCTTAGAAAAAACTATAACCTAACTAAGCTAAGTTCCGATAACTATACTACGGACCTATACTAATGGACTTAGACTAGTCGCAGAAATAGCGGAATAAACCTAGCAACTAATTCCGGAAAAAAGAGGAGAAACTCTTAAATAAGGAACGGGAAAAAAGGATTAAAAATAAAGAATACCTCTACTACGGTAAACCTAGACATATTATAAAGGAATATTAAGCTAAGTAGAACCGACTATCTAACTAAGAAAAGAAATAATTTAACTACGCAGAACTAAGGAAGGGGGAATATAAGGTAAAAAGGACCGAACCTCCGGTAGCGGCGCTAGATATAATAGAAAAGAAAGAAAAAACTACTAGAATCCCTAACCCCCGGATAGTCCGGAGGGAATAAAGGAAACTGCTTAAGCTAAGGGACCCCGTAGTCCTATAGGACTAGGGAAAAGGATAAATCACAGCGGTAACTAGCATCTACCTGTATATACGAACCCGGTATTATTCGGAAGTTAATTATACAGATAGGGATTGCCCCTAGGATGCTTAATATACATACTATATATATAATAGTGGTGTAAGCCCGAAGGAAGAAAGTAAAGTCATTCGACTTACGTTCTACAAGACACCCTTATACTAAGAACGAGAAAACGACTAAATATATATCTATTAAGCCACAGGACCTAAACGTCTTAAGATATCGCACGAGCTAGACGAGCTTATCGATAAAGATATCTCTAAAGGAGAATAACTAATAACGGCCGAACCCTCTTAAAACCTAGAAACCTCCCTTATAGAGGATAAGAAAGAGGTAATATATATATAAGTATAGGCTTCTATAAGAGGGGCCCTACTACCGAAATTCGACGAAACTATAAACGATAAATTTCTTAGTAAGTAGTTTCCTTATAAGGATAAGGATAAATGCCCTTTAAGGACGGTACCTTACGTATATAACTATTACTACGATCCTAAGGAAACTAATAAAAGAATAACTCGAGGAGAAGTAATAGACCTTTGCGGGGACTACGGACCCTATAATAAGAAAGAGTACTATTATCCTAAGACGCTTCACCTATATTAGCTAAAAAACTACTAGGCCGGGGAGTCTAGCTAAACACCCTAGGGCTAATAAAGAGGCTACCTACTATACCCGAACTTAATATAGTAGGACCTATATACTTCTAGTATATAGTACTTAACGGGACCCTAGGATACTACGAGGTGAATATCCTAGTTAATTACGGGGCTACAGGTACGTATATACACACCCGTATTACGGATAAACTTAAATAGTATATAAGAAAAAAGAAGGACCCTTATACCCTTATAGGGTTTAATAGAACCTACTCTATATCTATAGCGATAGAACTTTAAGATACACCCCTTCGGATCGATAACTATATTAAGCGACTCTCTATAGATGTTATCGATATAAAATATAACTTAGTTTTAGGGATATCCTAGCTAGAGAACTATAACCCTTAAATCGACTAGAAAACAGCTACGTTACTATTTACTAACTGTAAATACAAATACTCCGACTTAAAAAAAATAACACCCGTAGCGCGGGCTATCTAGGTAAAACTAATAAAAAGGGTACTATTAACTATCGAACCTATTTACTATTCCCCGGAGTACGAAGACTTTAAAGATATATTTAAAGAAAAATTTAGATAAGATATACTACTATAGTATTAACCCTAGGATTATAAGATTCCCCTTATAACAGGTAAGAAACTAGGATTCGAACCCTTATATTTACTTTTAGTAAAGGAGTAAGAGGCTCTAAGGGAATACCTAGAGATTTATTTAGCTAAAGGATATATCCGCAGATTAGAGTTATCTACTAGATATAGTATACTCTTCGTTCTAAAGAAAGGGATAAATAAGCTTAGACTATACGTTAACTATAGAAAACTTAACGATATTACTATTAAGAACGTCTACCTACTCCCTCGGATCGATAAGCTACAGAACCGCCTTTAAGGCGCCTAATAGTTTACTACTATCGATATCCGAGACGCTTACTATAGGGTAAGGATAAAAGAAGGGGAGAAATAGAAAACCGCCTTCCGAACTAAATATAGACTGTTCGAATACTATATTATACCTTTCGGCCTAACTAACGCCCTAGCTATATTCTAAGCTCTTATTAATAATACATTAAGGGAGTTCCTAGATATATTTTGTATCGCATACCTAGATGATATCTTAGTATTTTCTAAAACTTACGAGTAGCACGTATAACACGTACGACAAGTGTTATAACGACTTAGGAATAAGTTACTACTAGTTAAACTCGAGAAGTGCGAGTTTTATAAAACCGAAGTAACCTTTTTAGGATATATTATATCACGATAAGGAATTAAGATAGACTAGTCTAAGGTAGAAGCTATACTCGAGTAGCCGGAACCTAAGTCCTTAAAGGAAGTATAAGGGTTCCTTAGCCTTACTAACTTTAACCGACGATTTATTAAGGACTATTTAAGGATAACGGTACTACTTATAGATTTAACTAAGAAACCTAATAAGGGAAAATTCGTCCTTATACTAAAGGTAAAGGAAGCTTTCGACTTTCTTAAGAGGGCCTTTACTACTATACCTATACTCTAAATCTTTAACCTAAAACTCTAGACGATCTTAGAGACTAATATATCCGATAGAGCTATTATAGCTATCCTTACCTAAAAAGGTAATAATAGGAAAACCCGACCCGTAGTATACTATTCTAGGAAAATAATAGGGCCCGAACTAAACTATAATATTTATAATAAAGAACTCTTAGCTATAGTCGAGGTATTTCGATACTAGCGAGTCTATCTTAAAGGACCTAAATACCCCGTTAAAGTCTACTTAGACTATAAGAACCTACTATACTAGACTACTACTAAAAGCCTTAATAGGAGATAAGTAAGGTAGGTAGAACTCCTATCTGCTTACTACTTTAAGATTTTCTATATAAAGGGAAAAGAAAATAGATGAGCCGACGCGCTTAGCTGACGACTAGATTATATAGAAAACCTTAAGCCGAACCTATTTATTATACTTTAAGCTAAAGGAGACTATATAACCTATATATAACTAACCCTAGTAAATATAGAACCTAGCTACTACGCAAAGACCGACGAAAAAGGAGAAAGAATTTACGATCCTCTCCTGATTACCTAAGGAGAAAACTTTCTAGAAATCCGACTAAATTAAGAAACGGTTATACGGCACTTTTATAACGACCCTCTTATAGGCTACCTAGGAATAGATAAAACTATCGAACTTATTACTCGAAATTATACCCCCTAGAGAGGTATAAGGAAAGGAGTTAAAGAATTTATTAAAGATTACGAGACTTACGTAAAGACTAAGTATATATAATATAAACCCTACGGATTATTATAACCCCTAGGACTACTAGAGGGCGTATAGATCTCTGTTACCCTTAACTTTATTATAAAATTACCTAGATTAAAGGAGCCCCTTACGAGTATATACTATAATACTATTCTAGTAATATATAATCGATTAACGAAGTACTCGTACTTTAAGCTATACTAAGAATCTTCTATAGTAGAAGACTTATCTTATAAATTTCTTAGAACTATCTTTATAAACTATAGAATACCGAAGAAACTTATTTTTAATAGAGATAAATAGTTTACCTTAAAATTCTAGGATTCGTTTATAAAACTTATATCCACTAAATATAAATTATTAACCTCGTTTCACCTATAGATAAACGGATAAATAGAATAAACGAATTAAACCTTAGAATAGTACTTGCGAGGGTTCCTAAATTATAAATAAAATAATTAGGTAGAACTACTACTAGTAGCGTAATTCTACTTTAATAACTACGTAACCTAATTAGGAATTACACCCTTCTTTATAAACTATAGGTATTACCTAAGACTTAAAGATACTCTAGGAAATTAACTAAATAAGAAGGCTATAGTTAAGGTCTAAGAATTACTTAGGTTATATAAGGAGCTAAAGACGGATCTTAAGTTCCTAGCCTAAAGAATAATAAAATACGCAAATAGAAAAAGAATTACGGGACTAACCTTTTCGGAGGGAGACCCCGTATACCTAGTACGAAAAAATATTAAAATATAGAGACTAAATTTAAAATTAGACTATATAAAGTTAGGACCTTTTAGGATTAAGGAGGTTAAAGGACTAGTAATATTTATTCTAGAACTACTAAAAACTATAAGAATCCACCTAACCTTTTATATCTCTCTCCTCGAACTAGTACTAAAGAATACTAAGCTAGCCGGCTCGGTTAAGATTAATAAAGAACTAAAAACCGATATCTATAACGTTAAGGAAGTTATTATAGCTAAGCATATTAACGGCACTCTATATTACCTAATTAAATAGTTAGGATACGAAGAGTCGGAAAATACTTAGGAACTAGAAACTAACCTATCCTCGGAGACGCTCTAGGAGGTATAAAGAAATCACCCTAATTAGTTTCTATCGCAAGGAGAGTATTTAGCTGGGTATCATCGAAGGTAACCTTAGGCTGCACGCTAACTAATAATAATAGCTCCGGCTTATTAGGGGTATACCCCTCCTCCTCGTCGAGTGCGTTAAGCACTAGGGAATACCGAACTACTATATTACTCTAGAGCTTAGAAAGGTTATCTAGCTGGCGCTAAACGTTCGAAATCGACCTTTACTCGCTTAGTAACTCTAGAGCCTATTAATTCGCGAGCCGAGACATCTTACTCGCGTACTACTAGGCCCGCTCGGCTACGCGGGTCTATAACAGACGGATCCTCTCTTAAAGTTCTAATTTCTTCTAGTCTAGGGCGTCGTACTTATCCTCGGAGAACTAACTATCGCACTTTATATTCTTCCTAGTGTATAAAGAATAGCGAGTATACCCCTTTAGTATCCTATAAAGAGAGTTCGATTTTTAACAATTAGAATAGGGCGCTATAGCATCTACGCCGTAACGAAGAATCCGGTTTACCTGTTTTCGACGATTAAGGGCGCGGTTGCGTTTTAAGTTAGGATAAGAAATAATAGAAGAAGGAGACATCTAGAACCTTACGCGATTTCCCTAAGTCGGACGTAGGCTCCTACTTATATTATACTACGAAACAGCCCTTAGGATAAGGACTATCCTAGAAGGGGGATAGTGTTACACGCTAGCATAAGCACCTACGAATAAATATAATAAACACGGCTCTACAGCGGCTAGTAGCTATTACACACTAATCATTAGGATAAGAAGGAGGCGATTCCTCCTTACGGCTAGACTATAGTCTGCTAGGGACTACCCGGTCTGTCGTCTAAGGGGAACAGACTATTACAGACCCAGCAGACCCTTACGATTATATATACGCCTTATTTTATAGCAATATTCCTTAGATACTCTTCGTAGTTAAAATCTATATTATACACTCTACTAGTTCCGATCTAGTACAACTTAGTCTTGTTTATACTAATCTCTCAACCTTATAATAGTTAACCCAACCTTAAGTTATCCTAGAAGCCTTACTATCTCTATATAGTTAAGTGTTAAGGGGTGTCCCTAATACTAAGATCTTACCTTCTACTAACTTTCGTGGTAGAAGCTCGCTGCCTACCTCTAAGTGTATACACAGGCTAAGGGGATTACCTATAGTTTACTCACCCTAGTTTACCTATTACCCATTACCTATCGTCACGTGCTATCACCTCGGCGCTAATTAGAATGTCCCGATTGTAACCTATCCTTCTTAGGTAAGTATCCTAATCATCTTATAGACTGCCTATAGTTTATCTACCCTAGTTTGCCTATTATCTATTAACTATTATTACGTACTATTACCTTAGCGCTTATTAGAGTACTCTAGGTATAACCTATCCTTCTTAGGTAAGTATATCGATTAAATAGGTAGCTACCTAGCTAGTTTTAATAGAGTAAACCTATAAACTTAATTAAGCTATTAGTACGCGAATATAAAACTTAAACTTACGAAAATTAGATACCTTATAGCTCTACTATTTTTATATATATAAATCTTTACTTATTTTTAACTAGAATTTAGCGTATAATATAGCTTTAAAGTTTAAATATTAAAAATATAAAGTTACTAGTTATAATTATTAATAACTTATAATATCCTTAATAGATTCTTTTAGTATTTTAGTAGTAATAAGTTTATATACTATATATATTAGTAATACTATATTTACTATTATATTAATAGAATTATACTTATATTTTAAAGTTATAGCTTTTTTAACTTATATTTAAGCTAAGTTTAAGATTTTAAACTAATCGCGTATTTTAAAGTAATACTAAGATATTCTATATACTAAGTCTCTTATTTTATAAGTAATAAAAGATATAATTAAATATTATACTAATATAATATATTACTTAATAAATAACTAAAACTATATATTAAAATAAGTAAAATTAAAGTATAATTCTTTAAATATAAAAGAAATCTTAAAACTCTAAGATATTTATAAGATATTATAATAGGTATACTCTAGTTTACTAAACTTATATATTACTATTAGCCTAAATAAGTTAGCTTTCTATTTATAATTCTTTAGAGTAGGTATTACGATTTCTAAGCTTTCTTTTTTATAGCTAGAAGGAATTCGTATCTAATTACTATAGTAAATATAGCTTTACGACTCTATTATATTATCACCGATAAGGGCGCGCTAAAAGGAGCGCGCATGCGAGACATATAAGCAAAGCTAAAGGACAGCACGTGATCTTAGGAATAAGGGAAACTCCGTAGGAGCTAGAGGAACTTAACCCTCTAGCGTTTAGTCGATATCCTATATAGGGCTACGAATAGCTATTAATATATATATACTTAGAGTCTCCTAAAAAAGTATTTCTTAGCTTAAGCTTAAGGGTATTAAGGTACCTTTACGCTCTTATCTATAAAGCGTTTAGCTTATAAATAATAATCTTCTTTTTTATATTCTTAAGCTATTATAGTAACTCGCGTATAAATTAATTATTCTTTTATTAAATATAGTAGCTTCTAAAAGTAGCTTTTATTAATAAAGTAATATGTTTCTTAACTATATTTTATAGCTACGCTATAAACTCTTTTTATATCTTAATATTAATATCTCTATAAGCTTAAAAATTCTTTATATCTTATATTAAGTAGAGTATAGTAAGACGTACTCTTTTTAGATTATTCTTTCTAATATATTTATTATAAAAATAAGTATCTAGGTTATTAAAAAACGCTATAAGTTCTAAACGCTTTTTAATTTATTTTATATCTTTAAAATAAATATTCTTACTAGTTCTAAATATTCTAGTACTAAGGAATTTAACGTAAGTCTCTTTAGTTAAAGCGTTAGTATCGTCTACGTAAGGAAAGAAGAATAAAGCCCTTTACTTTTAAGATAAAGCTTAAGCGCCTTAAAGTTAGCTCGCTATTACTCTTTCTTTTATTTTTCTATCGCTTACTTAAGTAGCTTAGTATAATCTTTCTTTATAAAGTTATCGCGTATATCTTCGTTAAAGGAAGTTAAGCTCTACTTAAGCTACGTATTATAAGCCTAGCTCTACGCAGCTATAATATCCGTATATAAAAGAAAGGATAGGCGAGGCGTACCTAGGGTTACCTAACGGTACGTAACGTGTTTAGCGTAATTAAAGCGATTAGTACGCTAAGTACTAAGAGTATACTAAGTATAGAGCTCTTAGAAGAAGGTATATAATAAGACGACTTTCTTATATTTATAGCTTATATAGTTAACTTAAGTATATAATCCGATACTTATATTATAAACCGTTTATAACGAAGTATTACGACCTACTAGGTTAGGTCTTTTAAGGAAAGGGGATATAGCGTAACTAGTATAGAGAGATATAGGAACGACCTTAGTACGAAGTATATAGTTAAGTTAACTACGTAAGTTATAAATATAGAAGAATCGTAAGCTATATAGTTATTTTGTCTTTCCTTATAAGGAAATATAGTATAGTTAGTTAGTAAGATAGTAAGCTATCTCGCTATCTCTCTATTTAACTAGATACTTCCCTTTTCCGGTAATTTCGTAATATCCGCTATACCTTCCTTTTTTCTTTTAGTAGTTATAGTTATAGATCGGCTAAGTTATATTATAATCTTAAAGCGTCTTTATTCTTATCTTAAATAAGAACTAAGTATAAGATTTAGTTATATAAGAGAATATAACTACTATACGAATCTATTTACTCTTTAAGTAAAAAGAAGTTAGAAGCTTAATATAATTACTTAAATAATATAATCGTAAAGAGTTAAATTCGTTTTAGTATATTTATAGTAAGAGCTCTAATTCTTTTCGTATTAAAAAAACGAAAGCTTACGGTTATATATTAATTATAAAAAGTTAAATAAGATAATTATAAAAAATAAATATTCTCTTTTTTTAGTAGCTAAGATTCTTAATTAATTAAGTAGTATAAAGGTTTTTACTAAGCTTAATTTAAAAAATATATACTATCGAATTAAAATCACCTTAAAGAATCGTTAAAAGACTACTTTTTAAACGCGATATAGCTACTTTAAGTATTATATTATATTATTTAAACTTATAAACGCCTTTATAATATTTTAGTTTTATATTAATAAAGCTTTATAGGAATTACTAAATATCTTTTATATTACGGATATAAATAATATTATTATATTTAATTAAAATAAATAAGAATATAAGTTTTATATAATTTAAATATTTAAAAAACTTTAAGAATATAATATATATTAAACTATTTAAATATAAATTTTATATTAAAAAATTTAATTTCTTAAGCTTTAAAATTAGTATAATAAAGTATTAATAAATTAAAATTAAGTCTTTATAATTTGCGAATAGCTTATACTAGTATTCTTTAAAGATATATAAGTCTTCTTAAAGTTTAATAATTTTTATTAAGAGTTTATTAAAGAATACTTAATAGAGGTTACTTTACTAACGAATCTCTTAAAAAAATATATAAGTTAATAAGAAAGCAAAGGCGTTTAAGTAGTTATAAAGAGTAAGTATAATATTTAAGAAGCTTAAATTACTATTTTAGTAAGCGCTATTATTATTTTACTACGACTCTAAAAAGCCTATAAAGCTTAAGATAAATACGTTAAAAGAAGATATTAGAGCTATACTCTTATAGTAGTATAAGTAAAAGAATAAGTGATTTAAATAAATATCTATCGCGTTCTTTTTAAAGAATAGATTTAAAGAATAGTATAATTATACTATAAATAATTAAAAGATACTTATTATTATAAAAGCCTTTAAGAAATAAAGATAATACTTAAAAGTAATAAATAAAATAATAAAAGTATTAATTAATTATTAAGCTTTAATAAAGTTTATAAATAATAAAATACTAAGTCGTAAAAGATAGATAAAATAGATTAAAGAGCTCTTTATTTATAACTTTAGAATTATATAGCGATAAAAAAAGAAAAACTCTATTAATCTATTATGATAAAGGCCGAATTTTACACCTAGTAAATTAAACCTAACTTATAGGAATTTATTATATAAGTTAATTATCGTATTATTACGACTTAGCTATTCTGCGGCTATCTTCACGACTCGCCGGGAAAGGAAGGTATGGCGGATGCCACGTGACTACTAAAAGGGGAAGTACTTAGATAGATAGCAAGGTGGAAGTGACCTTACTACCTTACTAACTAACTACACTATATTTCCTGATTAGGGAAGAAGGAATAACTATATAGATTACGGCTTTCCTATATTTATAACTCACGTAGTTAACTTAAGTATATAATCCGATACTTAATCGAGTTCCTACGAACCTCTATTCTAGTTATACTATATCCCCTTTCCTTAAAAGACCTAACCTAGTAGGCCGTAACACCTTATCGTAGACGGTTTATAACACTTTAACTACCCTTAATAGGAATATAGGATACGAATTAGCCTATAACTAGCTCTCGCCCCACCTTACTAATAGATAAACTTTCTAAGGGCTTCGCTAGTCTTAACCTATTATTACGAAGTGTTATAAGCGCTAAGACTATAGCACCTACAGTTATAGAAGCTGCTAAGGTTAAGGACGATATTAAGGTTAACTTCTTCTACGGAGATAGGGCTAAGCTTAGGGCTTATCTAATCTAGGTAAAGTTAGCCTTTAACCTAAACCCTACTAGGTTCCTAGATATAACTACTAAGGTTATCTACGCTACTACTTTCCTTTAAGGCTCGGCTTTCGCTTGGTTTAAACTATATCTAACCTAATACCTCGGACCTAACGATCTTAAAGATAATAAGACTAAGAGTATCTTTAAGGACTTTAGTGAGTATAAAGATAAACTTAAATAGGTGTTTAGAACTATAGATAAGGAACGAGCTGCCGTAAGAACTATTTATTAACTTAAGTAACGAGGCTCTACTGCTTAATACTGGTTATAGTTTCGATAGATTACTGCTAGGCTAGACTAGGATAACGAGGTATATACAGCAGCCTTCTATAACGGGTTAAGTAACGCGGTAAAAGATAAGATAATGCTAGCCCTACTAAAAGAATATAAGGATCTAGTAGACTAAGCTATCTTACTTAATAATCGACTCTATAAACGCCGTATAGAAAAGAAAGAACTCTACGGAGGACTACGATATATAGGTAATAAAAGTTAGAGACGCGACTACGGAGACCCTATAAACTTAGACTTAATAAATAAGGGACGACCTTTAAAGTTAAATAAGTCCCGAACTAAGAAAGGATATAGAGGGAAAATTAAGAGAGAGAGATATAGAAGGGAAAACCTATACTATAATTACGGAAAATTCGGATATCGGGCTAAGGAGTATAATACCTAGCTATAGGGACTGTATATAATAAGCGATAATACAGCCGGTATAGTAGCGAAAAAGGCCGATACTACTATTAAGACCTATAAGACCTAGGAAGGTCTAAGTATAGCATAGGAAAAGGGGTTAGGGGAACCCCGTAAGGAAGAGAATACCCTTAAAACGATCTAGATAGTTATTAGAGAAAAGCTAGCTATTAACGAATATATAGGACTCTACTAATCAGCTTGCTATAACGACTCCTACCCTATCTACTACGAAGGAAAAGACGGAAGTAGGTGGTTTTCTTAAGAACTAAAGCGCAGAAGGAAGAATAAAAAGTAGAAGGAATACTAGGAAACCTTAGCTATAATAGAAGCCTATAAAGACCCTGAAACTAACGAAGAGGTAGAAATAGAAGATAACGCAGAAGAAGAAATTAAGTTCGTAACTATCTACGCTACGCCGGATTTCTTTATTATTATTACTCCGTACTAGGAAGTATAGCTATATACGAGGGAAGACTGCGAGTAAAATCGGTAATATAAATATCCGATATTTAACCTATAAATACAGCTAAAAGAGTATCTACGATTAATAAAACTGCGATTTTATAGAAAACCTAAATGCTCGCATTCTAGTAACCCTTATATACACTAAGGAAACGACTATAAAGTGGAAGAGATAGAGCTACCCGAGGAAGTAGGCTAAGCGATATAGGAAGGATAGGAATATAAGGTATAAGACTTATACCTCGGAACTTTAGTCGCTATACTTAACGAACGGGGATATACGGAATACCTATCGGGGAACTTTAAGTGCGATAATATCGATTGTCTAGACTACTATTTAACCTATTACTATCGCCTTAACGTTAATCCTAGATACCCCTACTTCGAGATTCTACTAAAACTCTATAACTAGCTTATAGAGTAGGGATATACTTGTAGTAAAATAAACTGCTAGGAAGGTAAGATATATATCTACTTTGTAAAAAACGAGTAGAGGATAGCTGCTAGAGGTATAACTATTCTCTAGTAACGCCTTAAGAATTAAACGCACTAAGCACTAACCCTACTACTTACCTAGTCCTTACGGCTAAACTAGGGGGAGAGTCGGTTAAGGTGATAGTGGACTTAGGGGTAAATTATAGCTACGTATCCGTGTAGATAGGATAAAAACTAGTACACCTAAAGGTAAGGAAAGATTAACCGTATCCGCTAATTATAGTAGATAGAACGCTAATTAACTATAAAGACGGTTAGATTCGAAATAAGCTACGAAAAGTACGGCTTAAAATTAGGGACTATAAAGAAATAATATCGCTGAATATTACTAGTATTAAATATAATATTATCCTAGGGATAAAATAGCTAAGATAACACAACCCTAAGATAGATTAGAAGGCGCGAATTCTTAAATTTCCTAATTACAGTTACGGGAACGCGGAAGGCCGATTACCTTTAAATATACTATTCGCTAAGGCGATATAGGTGCGACTGTAGGGCCGGATACTAGCTAGTACTAGCGAAGAATTACCCTCGGAATACTAAGATTTTAAGGATCTGTTTAAGGAGAGAGAAGGAGAGGCTACTCTACCTAAATATAAGCCTTAGGACTACGAGATTCCTATTAAAGACGGTAAGACCCTAAACTATTATAGTAGGCTAATACCTCTCTTAAAGAAGGAGGAAGACTTTCTTAAAGACTATATTAAGAAATACCTCGCGAAGGGGTTTATACAACCTTCTAAATCGTTGATAGTATATAGTATACTATTCGCGCCTAAAAAGGACGGAGGACTTAGACCTTATATCGACTATCGGAAGCTTAACGCGATTACGAAAAAGAATCGCTACCCGCTACTACGAATCGACGAACTATAAGACCGACTCCTAGGAGCTAAGTAGTTTACTGCGATTGATATTAGGGACGCTTACTATTAAATACGTATAAAAAAAGGCGAAGAATAGAAAACGGCCTTTAGAACTAGATAGGGACTCTATAAGTACTAGGTAATACCCTTTAAACTAACTAACGCACTAGCTACGTTCTAAGAACTTATTAACGATACCCTTAGAGAATATTTAGATACGTTCTATCTAGCGTATCTAGATAACGTACTAGTATTCTCTAAGACCTATAAGGAACACGTGTAATATGTTAGAAAGGTACTATAGAAGCTTCGCGAAAAGGACCTTCTAGTTAAACTTAGTAAGTATAAGTTTTATAAATACAGTATTAGCTTCCTAGGCTATACTATAATAGAAAACGGACTCGAGCTAGACCCGAAAAAGATTAACTCTATAAAGGAATAGCTACGACTTAATAACGTTAAGGACGTTTAGGCCTTCCTAGGAATAATAAACTACTATAGAAGGTTTATTAAGGGATTTTTAGGGATAGCGGCCCCCCTTATAGCGTTAATACGAAAAGACGCGGCCTTTACCTAGGGAAGAAACGAGGAAAAAGCCTTTAAGGAGCTAGTATAGCGATTAGTTACTATACTAATCCTTGCTATCTTTAACCTAGAGAAAGAGATTATCTTAGAGATAGATGTATTAGACTATACTATAGGGGTATACCTAAATTAAAAGGGAGAGGACGATAAACTTAGGATAGTAGCCTACTACTTAAGAAAAATAACGGGGCCTAAACTGAATTATAATATTTATAATAAAGAACTATTAGCTATAGTTAAGGCACTAAGAGAATAGAGAGTATATCTTAAAGGATCTAAATACCCGATATAGATATATACTAACTATAAAAACCTTCTCTATTAGATAATAACGAAACAGCTAAATCGAAGATAAGTTAGATAGGCTAAAGTACTAGCCTTATATTTATTTTAAATATACTATATCCGAGGAACTAAAAATGTAAGAGTAGATACTCTAAGCCGAAGACCTAACTATAAATATAGGACTAAACTAGGGAAAGCTTTAATATTATATCTATAATAGGATAAACTTATCTATTACTAGCTACTATAAGAAATATTAGTATACGTCGACGTTACTCTTATAGAAGAATAAAAGAAATAAGTTATATAAGATAGGTATAAGCTAAGAACGGTAGGATACCCCGGTATTAATAAAATATTAGAACTAATTACGAGAGACTTCTAATAGTAAGGTATAAGGAGGTAGGTAGAAGAATATATAAGAAATTGCGATATTTACGCTAGGATAAAGGCGGTAAGATATAAACCCTATAGAAAACTATAAGCCTTAACGCTACTAATAGGGGTATAAAAAGAAGTTACGATGGACTTTATAGGACCCTTACTAGTATTAAAAGACCCCGTAACTAAGAATAGGTATAATATAATCTATGTTATTATAGATAGATTAATAAAATACGTATACTTCGTACTAGTTATAATAAAAACAACCGCGAAAGAACTAGCGCATATATTTATAAGATATATGTTTTTATCTTATAGCATGCTAATTAGGCTAGTTATAGATAGAGATAAGATATTCCGATTAAAGTTTTAGCAGTCCCTAATAAACTAAATAGGAGCGAAGAATAAGCTGTTAATAGCCTTTTACCTATAGACTAATAGATAAATAGAAAGAACTAATTAGATATTAGAGTAATATCTGAGAGCCTATATTAACTATTAGTAAGATAATTAGGTTAAACTACTACTATTAGTATAAATCTTCTATAATAACTCGAGAGCCGTTATAGGGATATCCCCGTTTTATACTAACTATAGAATACACCTAAATATATATAGCAGACCCTAGAATATAAAACTAAAAGTAGAATAAGCTACTATTAAAATTAAGAACTTAAAGAAATTGCACGGACTACTAAATAAAGAGCTATAGAAAATTATAGAAAAAATAATAGAAAAAGCAAATAAGGAAAGATCTAAGGGACTAGACTTCTAAGAGAGAGAGAAAGTCTACCTTATTCGAAAAAATATAAAAACTAAAAGACCGAACGATAAGCTAGACTATAAGAAGTTAGGACTATTTAAAATTAATAAGAAGATAGGACTAGTTACCTATAAACTTTAGCTACTAGCAGATATAAAAATACACCCGGTCTTTTATAAATCACTTCTTAAAAAGGCTTCTTAAAAAGCTAACGCCGTTGAGATAATACTTATAGACCTAGAAGACTCTAAGATCTATAACGTTAAAGCTATTATCGATACTAAGAAAATAAAAAGAAAAATATACTACCTAATTAAATAGTTAGGATACGACTCCTTAGAAAATATATAGAAACTAAAGGAAAACCTTTTACCGGAAACACTAAAGGCCTTCGCGGAACGACCTAGAAAGAGATAGCCACCCTTAGTAATTACTCTATATAACTTTCGATATAATAGATACTGGATACACACTTAGAATAAGTACTCGACTATAAGAGAGAGGCTTGAGTAGACTAGGGATGTTCGGCCTTATATAGGTTAGGAGAACTGCGGCTGTAGTATCTCGCCCTAGTTAAGTTGCTAAATATGGAACCTATAGTCTAGCTAGAATATATCGTTATCGCTTAGGGTAATCTCCTATCTATTAGGCACCTTCTTAAACACATCTAACGCAAGCATCTCGCGTTTTAGTATCCTATTAGTCCGATCGTCTAGCTCGGTAATCGACTCTTCGATTCTAGCTTGCTCCTGTTTAGTCGCGGCTAGGGCCGCCCGTAGTCTTGCAATCTCTAATAGCTTTTAGCGACGCTTCTTTTGCTCCGCCTTCTTTAGCTCCCTTACTTTTCGCAACTCTTCTAAGGAAAACGTTCTATTACACTTCCGATAGTTTAGAATACACTCGGTATACTTTACCGATTGCTCTCGAGAATAATAACACTCGACACCCGCGTTAATACACGGGGTGTATAATACTATAGCCTTAACGTCTAAAGAAATAATATATAACGTAAGTTTACGGTCGCGGTTCGACTTCGATTTCTTAGGTTTTAACGACGAAGGCTCACGTTTTCGTTTACTAAGGACCCTTTATATAGTTAGCTATAGGAGAAGAGAGACGATAAGAATAGCGGATAACTTACTATTTATGCACTTACGCGGACGCAATTAGGCTAAGGAGGGGAAAGTGTTACGACTTAGCCATTCTGCGGCCATCTTCACGACTCGCCGGGAAAGGAAGGTATAGCGGATGCCACGTAACTACTAAAAGGGGAAGTACTTAGATAGATAGCAAGGTGGAAGTGACCTTACTACCTTACTAACTAACTACACTATATTTCCTGATTAGGGAAGAAGGAATAACTATATAGATTACGGCTTTCCTATATTTATAACTCACGTAGTTAACTTAAGTACATGATCCGATACTTAATCGAGTTCCTACGAACCTCTGTTCTAGTTATACTATATCCCCTTTCCTTAAAAGACCCAATCTAGTAGGCCGTAACACCTTGTCGTAGACGGTTTATAACACGTATATAGTAGTTCGCTAAGATTATAGTATACTATAACTTTATAAAAGAAAGAGGTAAAACGTAAGATTAGCTAAATTAACTCGATTTATATTATAGTACTTATTTAAGCTGAAAAATTATAAAAGTTAATTTAAATATAAAATAATAAATAAAATACTATTAAAAAGCTTATATTAGTTATAATTTAACGTTACGTAAAGTAATATAATATTATTAATTTAAATAATATTAAAAGCTTAAATATTAGTTTAATAGAATTCTTATAAGATAATATTATACTAGTAGTTTATTATTAACTTAGAAGAGATAGCTTTAATATAAAGTTTAAAACTTATATTTAAGAAGTTTAATATATAAATAAGTTTACTATAAAAGAAATATAGTAATAATTCTAAGATAAAAGTATTATTAATACTCTTTATATAAAGTATTAAATAAGAGACTTAAAGAAATTAATAAGAAAAAATAGCGTAATTTATATTTTAAACTTAATTATTAAAGCTAAAATTATATATATAAATTATTATAATCCGTAATAGAGTAGTTATTTTAACTAAAAGAAAACTCTTATAGTAATTTATAATTACTATTAGTAGTTAAGAATACGTAAAAATATTAATAAATATATTATAATATATAATATATACTAGAGAATAAAGATTTTAAAATATAAATTATATAGTTTAATAACTAATCTTCTTATACTAAAAGGGCTATAATAAAACTTCGCTATAGATTTTATAGTAAGTTTACTACTCTTAAAAAAACGAGAAAAAAGTATATAATTTTATTCTTATTATAATAAATTATTACTTTAAGATAATAAAGCTAATTCTATATAAGAATAGTATTATAGCTAAAGACTTAGCTAAGCTATTTATAAAGAAGGTTATAAAGGATTTTAGAATTTTAGCTTTAATTATAAGCGATAGAGAATCGCTTTTTATATTAAAATACTAAGTAACGTTCTATTATTAGATAGCTATTAAAAGAAGGCTATTAACGGCCTTCTATCCTAAAATAAATAGGTAAACTAAAAGAATAAACTAAACACTAGAATACTACTTTAATATTACTTAAATTATAAGTAAAATAACTAAATAATACTACTTAGTAATACTAAATATTAAATTAATAGTATAAATAGTAAGATAACGAGTATATTATCGTTTAAGCTAGTATATATATTTATACTATAGATAAGTGTTACACGCTGGCATGAGCGCCAGCAGACAAACATAATAAACATGGCCTCACAGCGGTTAGCGGCCTTCTCAGACCAATTAGAAGGGGTCGTGGGGGACGACGTCCCGATACGGTTAGGACATGGTCTGTAAGGGACTGCTCGGTCTGTAGCAGACCGCTGCAGACCGGGGCAGACCATCACGGTTATATATACAAGTCATTTCGTAGCAACACTCCTTAGATACCCTTCGTAGTTAAAAATCTATGTTATATACTCTACTAGTCCCGACCTAGTACAACCTAGCCTTACTTATACTGATCTCTTAACCTTGCAATAGTTAACCTAACATTAAGTCATCCTAGAAGCCTTGCTATCCTTATATAGTTAAGTATTAAGGGGTGTCTATAACACTTTAACTACCACTTCTAGTAAGGGGTAGAGGTACGTATAAGTTCTATTTATATTCTCTAGACCATCTAAGTAGCACTATAAACCGTTAGACTAAGCAAGCGTTAAGAGGCGGAGACCCAGTGACTCGAGGTCTTCGATTAGGTAGCTTATTAGTAATACATCTAAGTTATCCCTAACAGAACCGGCGAAGGAGAAGAAGCCCTCTTTATCGGAAGAAAGCATCCCTAACTCACTAAAAGAAGTCTTAAAAGAAGAGCTAATTCCCGAGGTGAAACCCTAGGAAGAAAAAGAAAAGAAGTCACCTATAGCCTCTAGCAGTAAGGATAATAAAGAAACTAAGATAACTACTTTCTTTAAAGGATCGTTTAAGGTTAAGGACCCTAACACCTTCGACGGATCTTCGGACAAATATAAAAGTTTTATTACCTAATTAGAACTCGTTATCAGACTCTAATCTAAATATTTTCTATACGAGACCACTAAGGTATAATACGCAGCCTCCCTACTTAGGGGGAGAGCCCTCGTATAGATCGAGCCCTACCTCTCCGAATACTTCGAGAAAGGAAAGGGCGCGACTACACGAACCTACGAAATTAACACCAGCTTTAAGAAGTTTAAAGAAGAACTTAAGTAGTTTAGTAGAGTCTAGGATTAATTAAAGGAAGCGGAGAGAAGGATTACTAGCCTACGATAAACAGGAACTATAGCCTACTATATATCCTAGTTCCGCAGCTACGCTATATACCTTTCCTAAGATAATGCTTCTCTTGCCTTTACCTTCTTTTAAGGGCTTAAGGAGGAAATTAAAGCTAGGTATATTAATAAAGAGCGCCCTAGTACTTTATTAGGACTTATCGAGGACGCTATTAAGATTAACGGGCGAATTATAGAATATAAAGCCGAGATAAGATAAACTACGTTTATTCCCTAGAAAAAACTATAACCTAATTAAGCTAAGTTCCGATAACTATACTACGAACCTATATTAATGGACTTAGACTAGTCGTAGAAACAGCGAAATAAACCTAGCAACTAATTTCGGAAAAAAGGGGAGAAACTCTTAAATAAGGAACGGGAAAAAAGAATTAAGAATAAAGAATGCCTCTACTACGGTAAACTAGGATATATTACGAAGGAATATCGAGTTAAGTAAAACCGACTATCTAACCTAGAAAAGAAATAATTCAACTACGCAGAACTAAAGAAGGGGGAATATAAGGCAAAAAGAACCGAACCCCTAGCGGCAGCGTTAGATGTAATAGAAAAAGAAGAAAGACCCTCGAGAATCCCTAACCCTCGAGTTACTCAGAGGGAATAGAGGAAACTACCTAAACTAAGAGATCCCGTGGTCCTATAGGACTAGGGAAAAGGATAAATTATAGCGGTAACTAGCACCTACCTGTATATGCGAACCCGATATTATTCGGAAGTTAATTATATAGACGGGGATTACCCCTAGGATGCCTAATATACACACTATATATACGATAGTGGTGTAGCACTAAAGGAAGAAAGTAAAGTTATCCGACTTATATTTTACGAGACACCCTTATACTAAGAACGAGAAAACGACTAAATATATATTCACTAAGCTATAGGACTTAAACGTCTCGAAATATCGCACGAGCTAGATAAGCTTATCGATAAGGATATCTCTAAGGGAGAACAACTAATAACGGCCGAACCCTCTCGAAACCTAGAAACCTCCCTTATAGAGGATAAGAAAGAGGTAATATATACACAGATATAGGCTTCTATAAGAGGGGCCCTACTACCGAAATTTAACGAAACTATAAACGATAAATTTCTTAGCAAGTAGTTTTCTTATAAGGATAAGGATAAATGCCCTCTAAGGACGGTACCTTACGTATATAACTGTTACTACGACCCTAAGGAAACTAATAAAAGAATAACTCGGGGAGAAGTAATAGACCTTTACGGGGACTACGGACCCTATAATAAGGAAGAGTACTATTATCCTAAGACACTTCACCTATATTAGCTAAAAAACTACTAGGTCGGGGAGTCTAGCTAAACACCCTAGGGCTAATAAGGAGGCTACCCACTATACCCGAACTTAACGGAGTAGGACTTATATACTCCCGGTATATAGTACTTAACGGGGCCTTAGGACACTAAGAGGTGAATATCCTAGTTAATTACGGAGCTACGGGCACGTATATATACACCCGCATCGCGGATAAACTCAAACAGTATATAAGAAAAAAGGAGAACCCTTATACCCTTATAGGATTTAATAGAACCTACTCTATATCTATAGCGATGGAACTTTAAGATACACCTCTTCGAATCGATAACTATATCGAGCGACTCTCTATAGATGTTGTTAATATAAAATATAACTTAGTTTTAGGGATATCCTAGCTAGAGGACTATAACCCCTAAATCGACTAGAAAACAGCTACGTTACTGTTTACTAATTGTAAATATAAATACTCCGACCTAAGAAAAATAACACTCGTAGCGCGGGCTATCTAGGTAAAACTAATAAAAAAGGCGCTATTAACTACCGAACCTATTTACTATCCTTCGGAGTACGAGGACTTTAAAGATATATTTAAAGAAAAATTTAGATAAGACGCACTACTATAGTATTAACCCTAGGACTATAAGATCCCCCTTATACTAGAAAAGAAACTAGGATTCGAACCCTTATATTTACTTTTAGTAAAGGAGTAAGAGGCTCTAAGAGAATACCTAGAGATTTATTTAGCTAAAGGATATATCCGTAGATTAGAGTCGTCTACTAGATATAGTATACTCTTCGTCCTAAAGAAGGGGATAGATAAGCTTAGATTATGCGTCGACTATAGAAAACTTAACGATATTACTATTAAGAATATTTACCTACTCTCTCGAATCGACGAGCTACAGGACCGTCTTTAAGGCGCCTAATAGTTTACTGCTATCGATGTTCGAGACGCTTACTATAGGGTAAGAATAAAAGAAGGGGAGGAATAAAAGACCGCCTTTCGAACTAAATATAGACTGTTTAAATATTATATTATACCTTTTAGCCTAACTAATGCTCTAGCTACGTTCTAGGCTCTTATTAACGATACGCTAAGAGAATTTCTAGATATATTTTATATTATATACCTAGATAATATCCTAGTATTCTCTAAAACTTACGAATAATATATACGATATATACGATAAGTGTTATAACGGCTTAGGAATAAATCACTACTAGTTAAACTCGAAAAGTGCGAGTTTTATAAAACCGAAGTAACCTTTTTAGAACACATTATATTACGATAAGGGATTAAGATGGATTAATCTAAGGTGGAAGCTATACTTAAATAGCCGGAACCTAAGTCCTTAAAGGAAGTATAGGGATTCCTCGGCCTCGCTAACTTTAACTGACGATTTATCAAGAACTATTTAAGGATAACGGTATCGCTTACGGACTTAACTAAGAAACCTAATAAGGGAAGGTTCGTCCTTATACTAAAGGTAAAGGAAGCTTTTAACTTTCTTAAAAAAGCCTTTACTACCGCACCTATACTCCGAATTTTCGACCTAAAACTCTAAACGATCTTAGAAACTGATATATCCGATAGAGCTATTATAGCTGTCCTTACCTAAAAAGGTAATAATAGGAGAACTCGACCCGTAATATATTACTCTAGGAAAATAATAGGATCCGAATTAAACTATAATATTTATAATAAAGAACTCTTAGCTATAGTCGAAGCGTTTTAACACTAGCGAGTCTACCTTAAAGGACCTAAATACCCTATTAAAGTTTACTCGGACTATAAGAACCTGTTATATTAGACTACCACTAAAAGTCTAAATAGGAGATAAGTAAGGTAGGCGGAACTCTTATCTACTTACTACTTTAGGATTTTTTATGTGAAGGGAAAAGAAAATAGACGAGCCGACGCGCTTAGTCGACGACCGGATTATATAGAAAACCTTAAGCTAAACCTATTTGTTATGCTCTAAGCTAAAGGAGACTATATAACCTATATATAACTAACCCTAGTAAATATAGAACCTAGCTATTACGTAAGGACTAATAAGAAAGGAGAAAGAATCTACGATTCTCTCCTAATCACCTAAGGAGAAGACTCTCTAGAGATCCGGCTAAATTAGGAAACGGTTATACGATATTTCTACGACGACCCTCTTATAGGCTACTTAGGAATAGATAAAACTATCGAACTTATTACCCGAAATTATACCCCCTAGAGAGGTATAAGGAAAGGAGTTGAAGAACTTATTAAGAATTGCGAGACTTATATAAAGACTAAGCACGCACGATATAAACCCTACGGATTGCTATAACCCCTAGGACTACTAGAAGGCGTATAGACCTTAGTTACCGTTAACTTTATTATAAAATTACTAAGGTTAAAGGAACCCCTTACGGGTATATACTATGATACTATTCTAGTAATATATAATCGACTCACGAAGTATTCGTACTTTAAGCCGTACCGAGAATCTTCTACAGTAGAAGAACTATCCTATAAATTTCTTAGAACTATTTTTATAAACTACGGAATGCTAAAAGAACTTATCTCTAATAGAGATAAATAGTTTACCTTAAAATTCTAGGATTTATTTATAAAGCTTGTATCTACTAAATATAAATTATCGACCTCGTTTCACCTATAGATAGACGGATAAACGGAACGAATAAATTAAACCCTAAAACAATACCTACGAGGATTCCTAAACTATAAATAAAATAATTAGGTAGAATTACTATCGGTAGTACAGTTCTATTTCAATAACCACGTTACCTAATCAGGCGTTACACCCTTTTTCGCAAATTACGGATACTACCTAAGACTTGAAGACACCTAGGGGAGATAACTAAACGAAAGAGCTACGATTAAGGTCTAAGAATTATTTAAGTTATATAAAGAGCTAAGAATAGACCTCGAATTCCTAGCCTAGAGAATAGTAAAATACGCAAACAGAAAAAGGATTACGGGACTAACCCTTTTAGAGGGGGACCCCGTATACCTAGTACGAAAAAATATTAAAACCCGAAGACTAAATTTAAAATTAGACTATATAAAGCTAGGACCTTTTAGGATTAAGGAGGCTAAAGAACTAGTGATATTTATTCTAGAACTACTAAGAACTATAAAAATCCACCTAACCTTCTACATCTCCCTCCTCGAACCAGTACTAAAGAATACTAAGCTAGCTGGCTCGGTTAAGATTAATAAAGAACTAGAAACCGACGTCTATAATATCGAGAAAGTTATTACAACTAAGTATATTAACGACACTCTATATTACCTAATTAAATAGTTAGGATATAACGAGTCCGAAAACACTTAGGAACTAGAGACTAACCTGTCCCCGGAGACACTCTAGGAGGTATAAAGAAATCACCCTAATTAGTTTCTATCGAAAGAAGAGCGTTCAGCTAAACATCGTCGAAGGCGACCTTAGGACGCACGCTAACTGATAATAATAGCTCCGGCTTATCGGGAGCATACCCCTCCTCCTCGTTAAGAGCATCTAGCACTAGGGAATAGCGGACTACTATATCACTCTGCACCTTTAAGATTCCCTCAATCTGTGCCTCGAGGTACGATATATTCTTCTGCGTCTATAAAATCCTTAGAGCCAGATCTAATAGCAGGGCATGCTATTGCCGCACTCTCTCCTTTAACACTTATTTCTTTCGCTCTAGAGAATCGAACTCATCCTCGGAAAACTAGCCGTTACATTTCATATTTTTACGGGTATAGTTCTAATAACGGGAGTTGCCCTAGAGTATCTTATATAGGGAATTCGACTTTTAATAATTAGAACAGGGAGCTATTATTAACACCCCCTATTACTGTATTCGGAGGGCTTGTTTTCGACGATTAAGGGTACGGTTGCGTTTTAGATTAAGAGAGGAAATAATAGAAGAAGGAGATATCTAGAGTCTTACGCGACTTCTCTAAGTTAGGCGCAGGCTCCTACTTATATTATACCATAAGACAGCCTTTAGGATAAGGACTATCCTGGAAGGGGGATAGTGTTACACGCTAGCATAAGCGCCAGCAGATAAACATAATAAACATAGCCTTACAGCGGTTAGCGGCCTTCTTAGACCAATTAGAAGGGGTCGTGGGGGACGACGTCCCGATACGGTTAGGACATGGTCTGTGAGGGACTGCTCGGTCTGTAGCAGACCGCTGCAGACCGGGGCAGACTATTACGGTTATATATACAAGTCATTTCGTAGCAACACTCCTTAGATACCCTTCGTAGTTAAAAATCCATGTTATACACTCTACTAGTCCCGACCTAGTACAACCTAGCCTTGCTTATACTGATCTCTTAACCTTACAATAGTTAACCCAATATTAAGTCATCCTAGAAGCCTTGCTATTCTTATATAGTTAAGTGTTAAGGGGTGTCCATAATAATAAGGTAAAATATTAAATACGAGTCGCTATAATTAAAAAATACTTTAATAATAATTTAATTTAAGAAGCTATAAAATATCTATTATAAGCTAAAAATAAGCTAAAAGTATACTATTAATAGAGTTAAAACCTAAGATAACTAGTATTAAAAGACCTAAGAGCTAAAGCCGAAAGACGAAGTTCTACTTATATTAAAGTATATTTAACTTTAGCGTATTAATAAAAAGCTAATAAATTACTATAATAAAAAATAACTTTAAGTATCTTTTTTTAATATTAAGCTAATCTATACTCTTAAGTAAAACTATAAGTAATAAAAAGTAAAAGGCTAAGAAGTAATAAAGATAGTATAATCTTTTTAATAAAGATACTTATAAAAGTATTCTTTTAAAAAGATATTACGTACTAAAATTTATTAGTATTATTTTAAAATATAATTAGTATAATAAGAATTATATAGTATTAGATACTTATATTAGTTTATATATCTACTAATATAGAATCTAACTCTATAATATTATTTTCTAGTATTTTTAAAACACTAATAAAAGAGAGTAAATTAAAAAGCTTAATCTTTTTAAGTATATTAGTTTATATCTTTATAATATTAATAGCTAGTTTTATATACGTTAAAAAAGAGATATATAAGAACGAAATTTAATTTATTTAAGAGTTTTTTATCTATAATCTTCTTTTTAGCTTCTTAAATATTCTTTTTATTTAATTTATCTTTAGCCTTATTATTTTAGAAGTATAAAGCGATAGGCTCTTTATTAATCTAAAATAAAAGATATAAGTTCGCTTATTAAGAGTTAATATTTTATCTAAAATAGTATAATAAGCGTATATAATTTTAGCTTTAAGCTCGCGAGCTTAATAACTATTCTACAGCTTAAGTTAGGACTTTTTAAAAGCCTTAATTTATTTTATTTAGTATTGTTTATCTTACTATTTAGTATTCTCTATACCCTTATTAAAAGCGAACGCGTATATTTAAATATCTTTACTATCCTACGTTAATAGATATTCTTAAAGAAGGATAAATTATATATATTTTAGTAGCCGAAATATTAACTACTTATAAGTAAATAGATTATATATTCCCTTTAATATATATAAGATATTAATTTACTACTTTTTAAATAGCTTAAGATACTTATAATATATAAGCTTTACCTCTAGCTATTATAAACTAATAATAAGCTATAGATATAATATATCGCTTTATATTAATAGTTAATATTACTAGCGCCTTTATAGTAGCTAAAATATTAACTATTTAATTTAATATATCTCGTTATAAAGAGATATTTAATTTTATTAAAGGTTAAGTTATTTTTTATACTAAATACTAAGTTAGCTAAAAATTTTATATATACTATCGAATATATATAACTTATATAAATATTACTAGTACTAAAGAGGATTTTTAATAGCCTAAGAGTTAGTATAAGAAACTTATTTAGCTATTATATTATTAGTATAATACTAGCGCGAGATTTATAACGAATTAAACGTATATATTATAAATATTAAAAATAAAAAAAAGAAGAATAAAAGTTATTAGTTATATTATTATCTATACCTATAGGTATTTAACTTTCCTTTATAATAACCGTTACTACGTAAATAATAACTAAAATAAATATTATTATAAGCTAAAGTAAAAGAAGAGAATAAAAAAAAGTAAAAATAATACTACTATTACTAAAGGCTAATAATAAGCTTATAGGAACTATATTAACGGTATATAAACGGTAAAGTTAGATATAAAAATAAATCTTATATTTTAAAAAAAAAAAAAAAGAGAAAAGAAAAAAGAAGGATTAGCTAAAAGTTAAATTTAGAGCTTTTAAAATAGTTAGAACTTTATAAATTAACTTAGTTTATAATATATAAACTACTATACTACTAATTCTATATTACGATTTAGCCGTCCCGCGGCTATCCTTACTACTAATAAAGGGAAGGTATAGCGAATGCCACGTAACTACCGGAAGGGGAAGTACCTGGATAGATAGAGAGATAGTAAGGCACCTTACTATCTTACTACCTTACTATACTATGTTTCTAGAAACGGAAGGAAGGAATAACTATATAGATTACGACTTCCCTATATCTATAACTTACGTAGTAAACTTAAGTATATAATCCGATATTTAATTAAGTCCCTACGAACCTCTATTCTAGTTATATTATATCCCCTTTCCTTAAAAGACCTAACCTAGTAGACCGTAATATATTATTATAAACGGTTTATAATACTTTAACTACCCTTAATAGGAATATAGGATACGAATTAGCCTATAACTAGCTCTCGCCTCACCTTACTAATAGATAAACTTTCTAAGGACTTCGCTAGTCTTAACCTATTATTACGAAGTGTTATAGGTACTAAGACTATAGCATCTATAGTTATAGAAGCTACTAAGGTTAAGGACGATATTAAGGTTAACTTCTTTTATAGAGATAGAGCTAAGCTTAGAGCTTATCTAATCTAGGTAAAGCTAGCCTTTAACCTAAACCCTACTAAGTTCCTAGATATAACTACTAAGGTTATCTATACTACTACTTTCCTTTAAGGCTTAGCTTTCGCTTAGTTTAAACTATATTTAACCTAATACCTCGAACTTAACGACCTTAAAGATAACGAGATAAAAAGCATCTTTAAGGACTTTAGTAAGTATAAAGATAAACTTAAGTAGATGTTTAGAACTATAAACGAGAAACGAGCTGCTATAAGAACTATCTATTAACTTAAGTAACGAGGCTCTACTACTTAATACTAGTCTTAGTTTCGGTAAATCGCTGCTAGACTAGACTAGGATAACGAGGTATATACTACTACTTTCTATAACGGGTTAAGTAATACGATTAAAGATAAGATAATACTAGCTCTACTAAAAGAATATAAGGACTTAGTAGATTAAGCTATTTTACTTAATAATAGACTTTACGAACGCTATATAAAAAAGAAGAAACTCTATAAAGGACTACGATATATAGGTAATAAAAGTTAGAAACGAGACTATAAGGACCCTATAAACTTAGATTTAATAAATAAGGAACGACCTTTAAAGTTAAATAAGTTTCGAACTAAGAAAGGATATAGTAGGAAAACCGAGAGAGAGAGATATAAAAGAAAAAACCTATACTATAATTATAGAAAATCCGGATATTAAGCTAAGGAGTATAATACCTAGCTATAAGAACTATATATAATAAGCGATAATATAGCCGGTATAGTAGCGAAAAAGGCTAATACTACTATTAAGACCTATAAGACCTAAAGAGGTCTAGGTATAGTATAGGATAAGGGGCTAGGGGAACCCTATAAGGAAGAGAATACCCTTAAAATAGCCTAGAATATAGTTATTAGAGAAAAGCTAGCTATTAATAAATATATAGGACTCTACTAGTTAGCTTATTATAACGACTCCTATCTTATTTACTATAAAGGAAAAGACGGAAGTAGATAGTTTCTTTAAGAACTAAAGCGTAGAAGGAAGAATAGAAAGTAAAAGGAATACTAGGAAACCTTAGCTATAATAGAAGCCTATAAAAACCCTAAAACTAATAAAGAGGTAGAGAAAGAGGATAACTTAAAAGAAATTAAGTTCGTAACGATTTATACTACGCTAAACTTCTTTATTATTATTACCCCTTATTAGGAAGTATAGCTATATATAAGGGAAGACTACGAATAAAATTAATAGTATAAGTATCCGATATTTAATCTATAGATATAACTAAAAGAATACTTACGATTAATAAAACTACGATTCTATAGGAAGCTCGAATACCCGTACGCTAGTAATACTTATATATACTAAGGGAATAATTATAAAGTAGAAGAGATAGAACTATCTAAAGAAGTAGAACGAGCTATATAAAAAGAATAAGAATATAAGGTATAAAACCTATATCTTAGTACCTTAGTCGCTATACTTAATAAAAGGGGATATATAGAATATTTATTAAGAAACTTTAAATATAACGATATTAATTACCTAGACTATTACTTAATATATTATTATCGCTTTAACGTTAACCCTAAATACCCCTACTTCGAGATTCTATTAAAGCTTTATAATTAGCTTATAGAATAAGGATATACTTATTCTAAAACGGGATATTAAGAATCTAAAACGTATATCTACTTTATAAAAAACGAATAGAGAATAGCTATCGAGGGTATAATTATTCTCTAGAAGCGCCTTAAGAACTAAATATACTAAGTACTAACTCTACTACTTATTTAGTTCTTATAGCTAAGTTAGAAGGGGAGTCGGTTAAGGTAATAGTAGACTTAGGAGTAAATTATAGCTACGTATCTATATAGATAGGATAGAAGTTAGTACGGTTTAAAAGAAAGAGAGACCGACCGTACCCGCTAATAGTAGTAGATAGAATACCTATCGATTATAAAAACGGTTAGATTTAAAATAAGCTATAAGGAATACGGCTTAATATTAGGAATTATAAAGAGACGATATCGTTAGATATTACTAGTATTAAATACGATATTATTCTAGGGATAAAATAGCTAGAGTAATATAACCCTAAAATAGACTAGAAGACGCGAATTCTTAAATTTCCTAATTATAGTTACAGGAACGCGGAAGGCCGATTACCTTTAAATATACTATTCGCTAAGGCGATTTAGGTGCGATCGTAGGGCCGGATACTAGCTAGTACTAGTAAAGAACTACTCTCGGAATACTAAGATTTTAAGGATTTATTTAAGGAGAGAGAAGGAGAGGCTACTCTTTCTAAATATAAGCCTTAGGACTATAAGATTCCTATTAAAGACGGTAAGACCCCGAACTATTATAGTAGGCTAATACCTCTCTTAAAGAAGAAGGAAGACTTTCTTAAAGATTATATTAAGAAATACCTCGCGAAGGGGTTTATACGACCTTCTAAATCGTTAATAGCGCACGGTATACTATTCGCGCCTAAGAAGGATAGAGGACTTAGACCTTATATCGACTATTAGAGGCTTAATATAATTATAAAGAAAAATCGCTACCCGCTACTACGAATTAACGAACTATAAGATCGACTCCTAAAGGTTAAGTAGTTTACTATAATCGATATTAGGGACGCTTACTATCGGATACGTATAAAAAAAGGCGAAGAATAGAAAACGGCCTTTAGAACTAGATAAAGACTCTATAAGTACTAGGTAATACCCTTTAGACTAACTAACGTATTAGCTACGTTCTAAGAATTTATTAACGATACTCTTAGAGAATACCTAAATATATTCTATCTAGTGTACCTAAATAATATACTAGTATTCTCTAAAACTTATAGAGAATACGTATAATACGTTAGAAAGGTATTATAAAAGCTTCGCGAAAAGGATCTCTTAGTTAAACTTAGTAAGTGCGAGTTTTATAAATATAGTATTAGCTTTCTAGGCTATACTATAATAGAAAATAGATTCGAGCTAGACTTAAAGAAGATCGAATCTATTAAGGAATAGCCTTAATCTAATAATATTAAGGACGTTTAGGCCTTTTTAGAGATAATAAATTACTATTAAAGGTTTATTAAGGAATTTTTAGGAATAGCGGCCCCCCTTACGGCGTTAATACGAAAAGATACTACCTTTAACTAGGGAAGAAACGAGGATAAAGCCTTTAAGGAGCTAGTATAGCGATTAATTACTATACTAATCCTCGCTATCTTTAACCTAGAAAGAGAAATTATCCTAAAGACGGATGTATCGGACTATACTATAGGGGTATATTTAAACTAAAAGAGAAACGATAGAAAACTTAGAATAGTAGCCTACTACTTAAGAAAAATAATAGGACCTAAACTAAACTATAATATTTATAATAAAGAACTATTAGCTATTATTAAAGTATTAAGAGAATAAAGAGTATATCTTAAAGGGTTAAAATACTCTATATAGATATATACTAACTATAAGAACCTTCTCTATTAGATAATAACGAAATAGTTAAACCGAAGATAAATTAGGTAGGCTAAAGTACTAGCTTTCTATTTATTTTAAATCTATTACGTCCGAGGGACCGAAAATATAAGAGTAAACGCTTTAAGCCGAAGATTAAACTATAAATACGAAACTAGATTAAGAAAAGCTTTAATACTATATCTATAATAGAATAAACTCGTTTACTATTAACTACCGCTAGAAATACTAGCGTATATTAATATCACCCTAATAAAAGGATAAAAGAAATAAATTATACGAGATAGGTATAAGCTAAGAATAGTAGAATACCCCGGTATTAATAAGACCTTAGAGCTAATTACGAGAGATTTCTAATAGTAAGGAATAAGAAAATAAATAGAAGAATATATAAGAAACTATAATATCTACGCTAGAATAAAGGCAGTAAGATATAGACCTTATAGAAAACTATAAGTATTAATACTACCGATAGAGGCGTAGAAGGAAGTTATAATAGACTTTATAGGACCCCTACCGATATTAAGAGACCTTATAACGAAGAATAAATACGATATAATTTATATTATTATAGATAGATTAATAAAATACGTATACTTTATACTAGTTACGATAAAAACAATCGCAGAAGAACTAGCGTATATATTTATAAGATATATACTTTTATCTTATAGAATACCGACTAAGCTAGTTATAGATAGAGATAAGATATTCCGATTAAAATTTTAGTAATCCCTAATAGACTAAATAGAAGTAAAAAATAAAATATTAATAGCGTTTTACTTATAAACTAACGAATAAATAAAGAGAATAAATTAGATACTTAAATAGTATCTAAGGGCCTACGTTAACTATTAATAAGATAACTAAGTTAAACTACTACCGCTAGTATAGATCTCCTATAATAACTCGAAGGCTATTATAGGAATATTACCTTTCTATATAAATTACGGAATACACCTAAATATATATAGTAAACTATAAAATATAAGATCTAAAGCGGAACGAGTTACTATTAAAGTAGAAAATCTAAAGAAACTATACGAGCTATTAAACTAAGAACTATAAAAAATTATAGAAAAAATAGTAGAAAAGATAAATAAAGAAAGATCTAAGGGACTAGACTTCTAGAAGAAGGAAAAGGTCTATCTTATCCGAAAAAATATAAAAACTAAGAGACTAAACGATAAACTAGATTATAAAAAGCTAGGACTATTTAAGATTAATAAGAAAATAGGATTAGTAATATATAAACTTTAGTTACTAGTAAATATAAAAATATACTCGGCTTTTTATAAGTTACTTCTTAAAAAGGCTTCTTAAAAAACTAGTACCGTTAAGATAATACCTATAAACCTAGAGGACTCTAAGTTTTATAACGTTAAAGCTATTATCGATACTAAGAAAGTAAAAGGAAAAATATACTATCTAATTAAATAGTTAGGATACGACTTATTAGAAAATATATAGGAACTAAAGGAGAACCTCTTATTAGAGATATTAAGGGTCTTTATAAAACAACCTAAAAAGAAACTACTACCCTTAGTAACTACCCTATATAATTTCTAATACGATAGGTACTAGGTATACGCGTATAACGAGTACCTAACTACGAGAGAAAGGCTCGAATAAATCTCGAACGCTCGGCCTTATATAGCCTAAGAGGATTATAGTAGTATCTCGCCCTAGTCTAGCTGTTAGATATAGAACCTATAGTCTAGCTAGGATAAGTCTTCGTTACCTAACGCGATCTCCTACTTATTAGGCACCTTCTTAAAGACACCTAACGTAAGTATCTTACGTTTTAATATCCGATCGGTTCGATCGTCTAGCTCGGCGATTAACTTCTTAATCCTAGCCTACTCCTCCTCGGCTTCGGCTAGTGCTCGTTAGGCTTCTAGTATTGCCTTACGGAGCCTAGTAATCTCTAATAACTTTTAGCGACGTTTCTTTTACTCCGCCTTTTTTAATTCCCCTACCTTTCGTAACTCCTCTAAGGAGAACGTTTCGTTATATTTTCGGTGGTTTAAGATGCACTCAGCGCACTTTACTAATTACTCTCGAGAATAATAACACTCGATACCCGCGTTAATATACTAAGTATACGATACTATAGCCTTAATATCTAAAGAGATAATATATAACGCAAGCTTACGATCGCGATCTGATTTAGATTTTTCGGGTTTAGACGATAAGGGCTTACGCTTTCGTTTACTAAGAACCTGCGGTATAGTTAGCTATAAGGAAGAAGAAAATAAAAACTATAAGGACTAGCTTACTATTTATGCACTTACGCGGACGCAGTTAGGCTAAGGAGGGGAAAGTGTTACGATTTAGCCGTCCCGCGGCCATCCTTACTACTAATAAAGGGAAGGTATAGCGAATACTACGTGACTACCGGAAGGGGAAGTACTTGGATAGATAGAGAGATAGTAAGGCACCTTACTATCTTACTACCTTACTACACTATATTTCTAGAAACGGAAGGAAGGAACAACTATATAGATTACGACTTCCCTATATCTATAACTTACGTAGTTAACTTAAGTATATAATCCGATATTTAATCGAGTCCCTACGAACCTCTATTCTAGTTATACTATATCCCCTTTTCTTAAAAGACCTAACTTAGTAGGCCGTAATATATCGTCGTAGACGGTTTATAATATTCTATTAATAGAATAAATTATAATTATAATTTTAAGTCTATATATTAAGAAGATATATTAAAGATAATAGCCTTTAGAGAGAAGGTAATTATTACGCCTACTAAGTATATTCCTACCTAAGGTACACTTATAGTATACTATTAGTAGACCTACTAAATATTTCTATATATACCTAAAGTATATCTACGGTATACTTATAGTATACCTCCGATCAGGCGAAGCTACGCTGCTATACTATATATAGCTTCCCCCTTCGCTATTTTAGTTACTTAACTTCTTAAGCGTTAAGTTATTATTAGTAGACTAGCGTATATAGATAATTATAGCTCTTAAGCTTAATCTAACTACCGATACCTACGTAGCCTAATAATAAACCTAATAAATACGGCCGCGAGACGGCTAGTAACTATCCTAAACTAATATCATGAACCGTCCACGACAAGGTGTCACGGCCTACGGAGTTGGGTCTTTTAAGGAAAGGGGATATAGTATGACTAGGATAGAGGTTCGTAGGAACTCGATCAAGTATCGGATCATGTACTTAAGTTGACTACGTGAGTTATGAACATAGGAGACTCGTGGTCTATATAGCAGTTCCTTCTTCCCGTATCAGGAAATATAGTGTGGTTAGTTGGTAAGGTGGTAAGGTCATCTCTATCTTACCATCTATCCAGGTACTTCTTCTTTCGGAACTCACGTGATGTTCGTTATACCTTCCATCTGTGTTGGTGATGATGGTCGCAGAACGGCCAAGTCGTAACACTTTCCCCTCCTTAGCCTGATTGCGTCCACGCAAGTGCATAAATAGTGAGTTATCCGCTGTTGTTTCTCTTCTTCCCATGGCTAACCATGTAGAGGGTCCTTGGTAAACGAAAACGTGAGCCTTCGTCGTTAAAGCCTGAGAAATCGAAGTCGGACCGTGACCGTGAGCTTGCGTTATATATTATTTCGTTGGACGTTAAGGCTATGGTATCGTGCACCTCGTGCATTAACGCAGGTGTCGAGTGTTATTATTCCCGAGAGCAGTCGGTGAAGTGTGCCGAATGCATACTGAACCACCGGAAGTGTGATGGAACATTTTCTTTGGAAGAGTTGCGAAAAGTGGGGGAGTTGAAAAAGGCGGAGCAAAAGAAGCGTCGCCAAAAGTTGTCAGAAATTGCGAGGCTGCGGGCGGCCCTGGCCGCGGCTGAGCAGGAGCAGGCTGGGATTGAAGAGTCGATTGCCGAGCTGGATGATAGGACGGATAGGATACTGAAACGCGAAATGCTTGCGCTGGGTGTTTTTGAGACGGTGCCCGAGGGGTAGGAGATTGCCCTGGGCGATAACGATATGTCCTGGCTGGACTATGGGTTCCACGTCCAGCAACTTGACTGGGGTGAGATACTGCAACCGCAGTCCTCCTAGTCCATGCTTGTCCTGGTATCTAGGGCCTATCCAGGTCTTTCCCTCGCAGTTGGACATTCATCGTATGCGTGCACCCAACACCTGTCGTGTCGGAAGTCACATGGGGTGGTGGCTAAAGGGGGCCATTTCTTTCTGGGTTGTTTTACGAAGGTTCTTAATGTCTCCGGTGAGAGATTCTCCCTCGGTTCCCATGTGTTTTCTGATGAATCGTATCCTAACCACTTGATTAGGTAGTATATTTTTCTTTTTATTTTCTTAGTATCGAGAATGGCTTTAATATTATAGAACTCCGAATCCTCGAGGTCTATAGGCATCGTTTTAATAGTGTTAGTTTTTTAGGAAGCCTTCTCGAGAAGTGATTTGTGAAAGACTGGGTGTATCTTTATATCTGCTAGTAGATAGAGTTTATAGGTTACCGGTCCTATTTTCTTGTCGATCTTAAACGGCCCTAGCTTCTTATAGTTTAGTTTTTCACTTGGTCTTTTGGTTTTTATATTTTTTCGGATAAGGTACACTTTCTCTCCCTCCTAAAAGTCTAGTCCCTTAGATCTTTCTTTGTTTGCTATTTCTGTTATTTTTTCTGTAGTTTTTTATAGTTCCTTGTTAAGTAGTTTATGTAATTTCCTTAAATTCTCTACTTTGATTGTAGCTCTTTCTGCTTTAGGTTTCACGTTTTGTAGTTTACTGTGTATGTTTGGGTGCATTCCGTAGTTCGCGTAAAATGGTGATATTCCAGTGACGGCTTTAGAGTTATTATAGGAGATTTGCGCTAGTGGCAGTAGTTCGACCCAATTGTCTTGTTGATAATTAACGTAGGCCCTTAGGTACTGCTCTAGTGTTTGGTTGGTTCTCTCCGTCTAACCGTTAGTCTGTGGGTGAAATGCTGTTGATAATTTGTTTTTTGCTCCTATCTGGTCTACTAGGGATTGCTAAAACTTTGATCGGAATATTTTATCTCTGTCTGTAACTAGCTTTATTGGCATACCATGAGATGAAAACACATATCTTATAAATACATACGCTAGTTCTTCCGCGGTTGTCTTTATCGTGACGGGTATAAAGTATACGTATTTTATTAATCTGTCTACAATGATATAGATTATATCGTATTTATTTTTTATTGCGGGGTCCTTTAATGCTGGTAGGGGTCCTATAAAGTCTATCGTGACTTCCTCCCAAGCCCCTGTTAGTGGTGTGAGTGCCTGTAGTTTTCTATAAGGTTTATATCTTGCTGCTTTTGTCCTAGCGCAGATATCGCAGTTCCTTATGTATTCTTCTACTTGCTTCCTTATTCCTTGCCATTGAAAATCCCTCGTAATCAGTTCCAATGTCTTATTAATGCCGGGGTGTCCTGCTGTTCTTGGCTCATGCCTGTCCTATATGACTTGTTTCTTTTGTTCTTCTGTTAGGATGACGTCGACGTGTGCTAACATTTCTTGTGGTGGCTAATGATAGATAAGCTTATTTTGTTGCAGATGCAGTATTGAGGCTTTTCCTAGTTTAGTTCTATCTTCGTAGTCCGGTCTTCGGCTTAAGGCGTCCGCTCTTGCATTCTCGGTTCCTCGGACGTGATGTATCTGGAACGAGTAGGAGGCCAGTACTTCAGCCTATCTAACTTGTCTTCGGTTTAGCTGCTTTATCGTTATCTAATAAAGAAGGTTCTTATGGTCGGTATATATCTATACTAGGTATTTAGATCCTTTAAGATATACTCTCTATTCTCTTAATGCCTCGATAATAGCTAATAGTTCTTTATTATGAATATCGTAGTTCAGCTTAGGTCCTGTTATTTTTCTTAAGTAATAGGCCACTGTTCTTTGTTTACCGTTATTCCCTTTTTAATTTAGGCATGCCCCTATAGCGTAGTCTGATGCATCCGTTTCCAGGATGATCTCTTTTTCTGGGTCGAAGATCGCGAGGATTAGTGCAGTAACTAATCGCTGTACCAGCTCCTTAAAGGCTTTGTCCTCGTTTCTTTCCTAGGTAAAGGTTGCGTCTTTCCTTATTAACGCTGTAAGGGGGGCCGCTATCCCTAAAAATCCCTTAACGAACCTTCGGTAGTAGTTTATCATCCCTAGGAAGGCTTAAACGTCCTTAACGTTGGTTAGTTTCGGCTATTCCTTTATAGATTCAATTTTCTTCGGGTCTGGCCCGAGTCCGTTTTCTGTTACAGTATAGCCTAGGAAGCTAATGCTGTGTTTATAAAACTTATATTTGCTGAGTTTAACTAGAAGATCTTTTTCGCGAAGCTTTTATAATACCTTTCTAATATATTGCATATGTTCCTTGTAGGTCTTAGAGAATACTAGTATATCGTCTAGGTATGCTAGATAGAATATGTTTAGGTACTCTCTAAGGGTGTTGTTAATAAGTTCTTAGAACGTGGCTGGTGTATTTATTAGTCCGAAGGGCATTACCTGATACTTGTAGAGCCCCTATCTGGTCCTAAAGGCTGTTTTCTATTCTTCGCCTTTCTTTATGCGTATTCGATAGTAAGCG